>CM048936.1:3545913-3795913 GCA_026686955.1 Epinephelus cyanopodus
AGAAGGGGAGACTTTGGTCAGATACTGAATTGGTGACAATAATCTTGGGTGCACACCCTCAGACTGTGCTGATTGTATAGATCTTCTGTGCTGCCAGGTTGAGGATGTATGTCAGGCATCCATGTTTGAGAATATGCATCTTCTTTTGAGCAATATCCATATGTGAGGCATTTTCTACTTCCATGGCTGCATGAGTCTGGACAGACATGGAAGTAAATGACAACCTAACTGGTTGGTGGAGGCATGCACCCGAGAGACTGCAATTCTAGGTTTATCTCCCTAGAGAATTTTAGAGGATAAGAGAGGATCTCTTATTCTCTCCTTCAAATCCCTGGAAAATACAAAAATGGTCCAAGTAAGGGAAAAGCAGTTTAGAGAAAAGCTTCTGAAAAGTTCATCAAGTGTATTCGCGCTTGTTTTTCCCTTTTCACCTCAAGAACGGAAGATTAGGCAAATTAGGAGGTAAAAATGTTGGATGAATTACAGATGTCTTACATTGTTAGTGCTTGACAAATCAGTTCTGTTTATTATGGCAAACTCCATTTCAACAGTTTGTGGCCCATTAAAAAGTAGTACTTAGCTGGCTGTTTTAGGGCCAATGGAGTAAAGTTGAACCCTGGTTTCTCTGGTGGAGAAAGGGCTAAGGTTTAGGAGTTCTCAAAAAATGCTCCAAGAAAGGTCCTGCGGTGAAAGCTCCCCGTTAGAAACTGCTCTTTCCCATGTTTTCCACCTCTCATCATCTCTTTATCTCTTCCCCACAACTGCATTCTCTTTCTCACTCTTCCACATCTTTAACCATCCCCTGTGTTGTTCACATTCTTTCAAATTATTTTTCTTTCTCAAGAAATGAATAAGAAATAGAAACCTTTTCTCTCTCTTTTCCCCTTTAGGCCCCTCTTGACTGAAAATTTTCTAGGAACTCAGGAACATTTTTAAGACCTAATTTTTAAAACACAGAAACCTAGTCTGACTTTGCATTGGACACTGGGCCCTCTGATTATCAAAGTAATCATTTTCACCCAAACCATGATCTTTTCTTAACCTCTAACTCCTAATCAGAAGATTGATCAGAAGTTTGACTTTCAGACAAACACTGTAAATATAACTTTGGGTTCATTCTTGTGTGTTGTTTTCAGTGACGTGCAACTATGGAAATGGCGGTTGTCAACACACATGTGATGACACGGACACAGGACCGGTGTGTGGCTGCCACCAGAAGTATGCCCTGCACTCGGACAGCAAGACCTGCATCGGTGAGTGACACCTAAGATGGCTTCCCAGTTTACATACACACTCGTACCCTAAAGCCCTCACAGCTGTTTGACTGTAACATCGGTTGTATGATAGAAGGTCCTGAACACTGTTAGTGTAGCACAGATGATAACAGGAGGAAAGTCACAGAATGAAAAAGTGTCAGGGGTTGGTTGTAGTGAGTTCTCTCCCCACCCCTCAAGACTCTTAACACAGAAGAAACAAAGGCCAGCACTTTAACAGATTTATCTACCCTCATTTATTAACGTAACAAACCCACACTGATAATAATGACACTGATGAGAATGAAAGCTACAGTCCAGCCCAAGGCTATATTCAGCATCTAACCTGCATGAGTGGTGTAAGAAGTTCTTTTGTTATGTATAACCTACAAAATCACAACTGTAGGACCGTCAGTAGATTACAGAAAAAGTAAAATAAACATAATGGCATTATGTTATGGTCTTTATTGTAATTTATTTCAGTTTTGTATGGACTGAAATCAAATTAACAACGAATGTAAAATGAGCATGAACGTTAAAACTTTACTTAATAGAATTATCATTTCAGGCACAAAATGAAAATCATTGCTTGCAATAGGTGCAAGGATTTCAAAATAGGTAAAAAGTGAAACATTTCTCAGTTTTCCATCTTCCAATGGTTACGTAAGAAGCAACACATCATTTTCTTCCAGTGGAGATAGAATCAAACTGCAGCAGGGTATTCAGGAGATTAGGGTGCACAAGGTGCAAATAAAAAAAAAATGATGTCTCCTCTAAATCTCTGTTTCCATCTTCTCTTCCACATAAGTATTTATGGGCCCTGACACACCAAGCTGGCAATGGCGGTTCTAGGCCAGTTTCAAGGGGCCAAGCTAGGGCCAGTCCTTTGGATACAGGGGCACACACAAGTAGGGTCAAATATCTAAGTCTGAACAATAAGAGAGAGAGAGAGAGATGTATCAGTGTTTCCCACAGGATTTTTGGAGACTACATCCAACCCTGTAGGGGGGTCGGGGGAATGCTCCCCGGGATAAAATTTTGTATCTCATTGATTCAAAGGCATCAGTCTGGTGAATTCTGAGAGCCAAGTTATGATGGCAGAATATACCTAGATTTCAACATATTTGTGCTTTTTATATGTGAAAAATGTTCTATTTTTACTGATAAAAACACTAGTGGTATGTTATGGCTAAGGATTTGTGGTTTAATGTTTAATGTTGTTGGAGGGCTATTTTATTATTTTAAATCATGTGCAGACAAAATATTCTTTTAAAACTCTCTCACTCATAAACACAGTTACAGCTACGCAAAATAATACAAAATACGCAATACGAAAAGAAAACATAAAGTAAGACTTAAATTAATTACACACAAACAGACACAAATTACTGCTTTCCTCCCTCCATCACGATTTGCAAGTATGGCACCCTGAATCAGAATTTTCAAATCTTTCAGATCAAATTTTATGCAGCTTCGAAAAGAAGATTTCAAAAGCCCTCTGGTAGTTGAATGCCTCTGGCCCATTTATGGCAACCCACTGGATCCATGGTGTGCGCGGTCTGGCCAAGGCATGGGTGCTGGAGCTAATAGCGGCCATTCAAGTCCATGTAAGCTGTAAGGTCCACCAGCCGCAGCCTAGAAGCGGCTCAGCACTCCGCTCCTCTAAAAACACGCGCTGGGTCTATTGCTGAATGACACCGCGTGACGGCACGTCAATTTGCACAGACCAGATGAGTCAAACAGAAAGTCAGGTGCAGAAAAGACGAGAGTATCTGGTCAATTTTCACAATAAAACACCCACGAAAACTCCGGATCATATTTATTAAGAGTTCTCTTAAATACAGCCACACAATTCTCTACTGATGTTTTCAGTGGGTGCGCTGCTTAAAGTGGTCTGACTGGCAGCTGGTTGAGACGATTTAGTTCCGTGTTCCATGTTGCCACTCCGACTCTTCGGCAATGTTCTTTAAACATTGGATTGTGTTGTTAATGTGCTAACTAGCATCATGAATCCGTACTGATGGTCTTCCCGTTTCCCTTTTTTAATTGATGAATAGAGTGCCCCAGGAATGAGTCCTAAAACCTGGAAATTAGTTAGCACCCATTTTTGAATGGGTTTTGTTTAAATACCTTGAAATAAGGCCTGTGTTTAACACAAGCTAAAGAAACTTTCACGTTTTGTTCTATGACATAAAATATGTCAGTAAATATCCCACTCATGAATATTGAAGCTTTAATGTGTCCTAAAATAGGCGATTGCTAACAACTGGCTAAATGGGACTAAAGAACGTCATCATGCCGACCACAGCTCTACAGCCTTGTTGTAGTGGCAATGTTAAGCCATGTGACTGTGGTTTGTTAGTTTGTTTTTAGCCTAACGTTACCTTTTTACTTATGGTGATTGCAATCAGGCTTCAAAAATCATGGAAGTGGTGTTCATTTGTGTAGACTATCTTGCTGAACAAAACGTTTAAGTATCATAAATGTGTGTTTGCCACAGAGTTCATTTTCTGCAGTAATCCAAAATCCAATGGAAAAATCCCAAAGGCTTTTTGAAAAAAGGAACCATGGCGATGCTAACTTCCACATAGGCCTACAGAAAAATGTCATCCCTGGAGCACTCTACGCAGACTATCACTGCCTGCTGCTATAGACAGTTATTTCATCTCATGCAGGCTCAGAGAGTATGTGCTCATCAGCTGTTGGCTATAGTATCAATAGTGTGTTCATGTGCAGTTCTTTTGGCTAAGACACAGGTGACATGAGGCGGCGCCACGGTATGCCTTTGTTGCCACCAGTTCTTTAATGTCGGTTTGGTGTGTCTGGACCTTCAGAGGGAAACCACAGTGGTAAAGTGTCAGGGAATGAGCAATAATATGTTTAGAGTATTAGAGAAACGCCTGAGCCAGCTGGTGGAAAATGACTGACTGACACATCTCCCACTCATATTCATCATGTCAGAACTCAGCTGATCTCAACCAGCAGGCAGTTCTCTCTGCCCAAACAGCTCATCTGCACATATGACTGTCAACAGAAGCAATGCCTCCACATCCTGGCTCTCACATATTCATTTTCATCTGTTCAGCTATTTTTCTAAAGAGTAGAGGATGAATAAGACGTTCCAGGTAAGTGGAGTTGTTCATAACTCTGTTTTCTAGACCTCCTTCCTGCTGATATACATGTGAGAAATACTTATTACCTCTCCGTTGTTGTAGCCAGTCTACTGCAGCTCTTCAAACTGGTTCTAGTTTATGAAGTTTTGCCTCAAGGGTCCTTAATCTATGAAGCCAGGCCAAATGTTATAGTATTGATCACTTGTGTGCACAAATTTGCAATTTGTTTAGCATGCAGAAATTAATAATTCAAGCTAATCAACCTCATTTTACTTAAATAACTTTTTTCAAATGAATTGAGGTAGTGCCCTCAAATTACTTAATTTTATTCCCTAAAATGACAACATTTAGTTATAGTAGAAGTAGGAACTTAAGTGAGAGATTGAAGTGACCCCTCATAACTGAGTTTGATCTCTCTAACTGATCAGAAGTCATGTAGCAGTCATGTTAGTTTCATTTGTCCTCACCTCTGGACAGTCTGGGCCTCATGCAGCACAATTCATTCTTACTCCCAACCTATCAAGTAGTGGTCTCCAGCATCAGATACCAAGCACTGAGGCACCCTTTAGAGACATACTGTGCGACTGCCTTTTTTGATGCTCCAAGCAGCTGCTGTAGTATAAAGAGCGAGATAGTCTATGTAGGGCAGTAGGTAGGGGAGGTAGATGGGTCAAAAAACTGAACTTTCACCCAGAAGCCTGCTGTTTGTTTCCAGTGTGAAACCAAATGTCAGTTGGGTTACTTTTCTAACAACATAATGTGTCGCATACTATGCTTGTGATGCATGTCACGTGACATTATGTTAGTAACAAACATACTTATTCTAACCCAAACCATGATGTGTTTTTGTAAACCTGACCACATGCTTTTGTTAACGGAACCTTAGGATCTTAGGAAGTTTTTTTTTTTTACATATGTGCTAAATTTATTTTGAAAAGAGACGCATTTAACAAGCAGGTGTCTACATTGCCCGTGAAAACAAACGTTTGTTGTAAAAACACACTATGGATGTAACAAGTGTGAATTGATGTCCGTCCTTGAGCGTCCAAAACTGATGCTGGAGGGGTCCTTACAGTGTCATAGTTCGACGTGAAGGGCCACCAAGGGTCTGCATTTGATGAGGTGGGAGTGAGAATGTATTGCAGCAATGTTTTCTTAAATTTCTCTTGTATTTTCTCTTGTTTTTGAAAATGTATGCATGAGGCCCTTTGTCTCATACAGTTTTGATGCTGCATTGGATGTAGCAAGTTGTTTCTTTTTCACTTGACTTAGTCTGACTTATTGATTTGAAGGAAAAAATCAATAAACTGTGGGCAAACATTTCAAAAACTGCACACTGTACTGGGCTCAGGTCATAGTAATAGTCAGCTCTGTATTAATTCAAGTGATTCTGGCTGAGCTGACTTGTCCAAAAGGCTGTTGTAACTATACAACATTTAAGGTAATTCTTGTGCCCACTATGTAACTTTTTAAGTACCTATGGACGTATGTTGGCATATACACTGATCAGCCACAACATTAAAACCACTGACAGTTGAAGTTAATAACATCAGTCTTTTAGTTACAATGCAATGTTCTGCAGGAAAACTTGGGTCTTGTCATTCATGTGGATGCCACTTGACACCACCACCTACCCAAACAAGAGGACCCAGCAGGACAACGCACACCAAAAAACTGCTCAGAATGGTCAGAGGAACATGACAAGGAGCTCTAGTCCTCAACCTAGCCTCCAAAATTGGACGTGTCAGTACCCACAGTATCAGACTTGGCTTTGAACTTTGGGGAATGAACACAGGACCTCTGGTTCAGTCTTGTGGTGTCTGGCACCAGGGTGTTAGCTGCAGCTCCTCTGAGTTCTGTGGATTGCAAAGTGGGTCCTCCATGGATCAGACTTGTTTTGGCATGTCCCATAAACCCTGTTTTAAACTTGCACTGATTCATCGGCCATGACCTGTGACAGGCCGGTCAGTCTAACAGTCTAAAATAGGCCAATTTAAAACGCCGGTCAAATTCCCACCACATTGCATGATTGACATCGTGTAACATCAGCACCGCATATGTGCAACTCACGGCTTGGGCGATGTGAGGAAGTGAAACATGAACGGCTTCTCACCTTAATCATTTATGCACACACATCAAAAGAGAGAAGGAGAAAGCTCTCACTGCTGCACTGTGCTGCTTGAAACTGACAAGGCGTGTGTCCACGTGCCGAAGATACGTGTGTCCATGTGCCAAAAAATTTGCACCTTTTTCTAGTTGTTAATATAAGAATCCATATCCATAACACTGCACTTGTAGATGTGAAGACCTGTGTGAATTTTCCACAGGAGATATTTTAACTTTTTCATCTATTCAAGAAATTACCCACAAATGCTATACACCAAGAATTATTATTTTATTTATCTATGTTTTTATTTATGTATGTCTTTTTACTTATTTATTTTAATACTGTACCTGAAATTATATTTGAGCAAAAAAGGAAAGTGTTTCTTAACCTGTGTCACTGTTTTTGTTTGTTTGTTAGAAAGCTGGTTGTATCTTGGTTAAAATGTTCTAATAAAAGACAGATAGAAAATATTGCAATATCCTGTGTGCTATAAAGTGGTTTGAAAAAAAATTAAACTGGAATTGGCCATCCAAACTCTCTGCAAATTGGAAATCGGGCTCGGCCCAAAAAAACTGTAATCGGTGCAAGTCTACCCTGTTGTCACTAAACTTTCTACCACTTTCGGTATGGCATTTTTGGAACCAAAATTAACATGGTACCTGACATGGTAACAGACATGGTACCCAGACCCCAGGTCTCTTTAGTGTTTACACTACAGACAGTACTCTTAAATGTGGGCAGAGTTGTGGTCACTTACTACTCCGTCCAGCAATTGCTGTGTGTCCTCATCATCAGTGACGTAGAGGATGTCTGCACCTTGTTTAATGTCCACAAAACAGGGTTGCACACCAACATATTCAAAATTAAACAGAACAGGCTGGAGTGAGAGTCTCTCTCGATGGGATATTTAAAATAGTGAGCTTGTGCATTAAGACCTTCTCAGGTAAGTGGAATGACGCTCCGCTATGCTAAATTCTTCTCAGAGTGAGGATTACAATATATACAGTTCATATCATCTGGTCGAAATTAATATAGATCTTTAAACACTTCAAGATCCACTCATTATTAAAGGTGTATGTCATCCAAGAGAAACAAAAAAAACTAATAGAATGGTCAAAATTGTCATATTGAAATTTAAGGATTCACATCGACAACTCATGCATTAAGTAACATTACAAGTAAACATTCCGTCTTAAAAGTTGTTGGCATTTGTCCCAGTGACTTAAGTTATTATTCTGTCAGTCTACAGCTGCTGCAAGAGGCAGCAAAACATCTTTTCATTTTGTAGTTATAATTTTACTACTGAATGTAAGACTTGCCACGGTATGAACAGTGGTTACATAAGCTTCAAAACCACAAAAGCCACTACTCAGCCCTGGGAAAGAGTGACCAATCATAGGACTGCAGTATTCACAGCTCCACTTTTTAGTACCCCAACAAAGGCGTGACCAAAAATGGGGACGGTACGGAACAGTTCAATTGCTACCATCCACAACTTTTCACTGGGGAAATGGAAAAAATGCATACCAAACTGAACTGTTCCAGACTGCTTGGCGAAAACGGGTCTATAGATGCTCCATCAGATTGGGCTCTGGAGAATTAGGAGGCCAAGTTGACAGCTTGAGCTTGTTGTCACGTTTCTTGGCCCATTCCTGAGCAGGTTTTGCGGTACGACATGGTGCATTGTCTTTCTGGGAGGACCACTGCAACTGGGGAAGGTCATTGCCATGACGGAGGTACTTGGTCTCCGATGGTGTTTGGGTAGTTGGCGTGAGTCAAGTGGCATTAAAATGAATGCCAGGATCAAAGGTTTCCCAGCAGATCATTGGACTGTAGCATGATGATCAAAGGTATTCATTTCACCTATCAGTGGTTTTAATGTTATGGATAATTGGTGTATATAGTTGTTCATTTAAACTCTGAGGTAATGGCTCTTCCTCAGTTTGGTTCATGTGGAAAGGTGAGAGAAAAGGCCTTTGTCTGCACAGAAACACTTGAAAAGGAATGTCTCTGCCATGTGGTTTGTCAGGAGTAAGGACAACATTCAAATGAATTACACAAAACTTCCAAAAAATCCAGGATTTATGGGTATAATTTGATGGAGGCTGACACCTGATAGCCAGCAGTTCATCAAACTTGGAAAATTTAGCATAACAGAATAAACCGAGACCAAAACCACCGTCTGGACTGATGTCTTATTTGGCCGTCGCTTAAGACTATTCACAGTTGATACAAACACGAGAAAAGGTGTTCTTAGCCGTTCAATCTAGGCACAAATCCCTCTGAACAGACTGAGTTTAGACTCCTGCTGCCAGAATCTCTAACCTGGTCATCTAATCTCTGTCCAATTAGTGACTTGCTTGTGACTTTTGTTTACAAGTTGTGGTTCATTTGTAATTGGGCAACATAAACCTTAATGAACCAAATAAAAAGGAATTTAGTAAGCTTTTCCATGTGGTTAAAACCAAAGAAAACAAGGTGTAAGTGTGATTTAACACCCAGAGAGATTAGAACCACCTGCACAACTATGAAACACATAAAGTTTTCTCACTCCTGACTGTGCACTGAGAAACAACTCAGACTGGTGTCAAAGCAGCTTACACACAAATGATCTGATGTCGTTTTGATGTGCTGTCCTTCTTGCTGTGTCTGTACACTGGAAACGCCTCTGTCTCTCTCTGTCTTCCTCTCTGTGTCTCTCTCTGTCTCTCACCTTCACCACTCGAGCCGATTGCCATGCTGCTTTTCAGCAGCACCAAGTTTTCACTGCCAATAACCCCTTTTTCTTTGCAGCTGCTTTGAAGAAGCGAAACAACGCCGTCAAGGAAATTCTGCGTAGAGGAGGCAAAACGAGAGAGAGCGGGGACCCTCTTCTCCCTCCTTTCCCAATGTCTTGTCTTTTCTCTCTCTCTGTCTCTCTTCATACTTTGATGAGAGAAAGGACCTCTGTATCTGTGGTCTGGGTGTCCCAGCTGCTCTATGGGCCCACCTTTAACCCCCCCACCCTCCCTTTTTACCCTTTCTATGTAGCACTGTCCCTCTGCTCCTCCTCCCTCCTCCTCCTCCTGCTTTCTGGTGATAGTACCTGATTGCCTGTCTTGTCTGAGCATCCATGTTTAAACCAAATCAGGTGGATGTAAAGGATTAATCCTTAGAGCACAAGAGGAAAGAGTGACTCTGGGTGGGGGGGTCGGGGGCTACGTGTTAGACTCTGTGGTTCAAAAATGGACATCTCAATTGCAGCCTGATCTTAGGTAAAGCTTCCATGAAAGCAAAGCTAACCTTCTCCTTCTCCACCTCTCTCTCTATCTTCTCATCCTCCACCTCCTCATGAACCAAAAAACAAGCAACCCATTGAAAACCAAAAAACCTGCCGACAACAAAATGCCCTCCATGCCTCATCCCCATCCATCAGCCCCTTTTTCTTGCTCCATACACCTTAATAGAGAGGCAGAGACTTGCACATGCACAGCTCACCCTTCTTTCTACTGCATGTGTCCACTAACATGTGCCACAGTGTCCAGTTGTCTGTCACTGCCTCTTTTACTAATCATTATGTCCGTCTGTCTGTCTGCTTATCCAGCTGCATGAAAGAGTCTGCACTGCATTTGTATGGTTTTCCCTTTTCTTTTTTTACTTTCATTGTTCCTTTTTGAACTGAAGTACATTTTTATTGTTGTTGTTTTTAGTGACCCTTCTGTTACCTCCCAGTGCACTGGTTTTTACCATTCTCCTCCTAGCTGTAGTAGCGTAGAGTGGTTTACCCTCCCCCCCCCCCCCCATCCCCCGTCCCATGTAGGTCTGGCTCTCTTAAACACTCCCCTCTCTGTGGGCCTCCGACCACCGCTTAGCCCCATAGACTCTATTAGGAGCGAGTGGACTGGACTCCTCTCTTCCCACCCCCTTCTCAACCTGTCCTACACATCCACCCCTCACACACACACACACACACACACACACACACACACATTTATATCTCCCTCTCCAACAGATTTTTCACACACTCAAGAAAGCAGATGCTCAAAAGCACGCAGACTGGTATGCGCAAGCTCTCGATTCAACAACAGCCACATTTCACCCGTTAGCCGAGCACCAGAAAGCTTCCATTCATCCCGGAGTGTACTTCAGAGAGTCCTCCACTTTGTCCATCAAGGAGAGAGAGAAAACAGTAGTGGGCCAGGGCTGGGAAATGGAAGGGACATTAATTACCCCCATATCCACCCCCATCCCCCACCTCAACTCATAGGACTGTGTGTATACATCAAAGGCCAGTCCTATAGCGGCAAGTGGCGTCCATTCACAGAGAGATGCTCATTCAGGTCCTAATGACTCAGGCCCAATGAAAGGCCTCCTCCCTCTCCCAGCCTTGTCAAACTCACCACCCCCAACACATGCATGCCATCTTAACAGAGATCTAACCCACTTCTGCAGCCATCACCCCCCCCTCCGGTGCCCAGCTTTGGGAACTTGGTTTTTCCAGTGTGACTGTTAAAGCCAGTTGTGATGTGTTCCATAGACAAACAGGCAACCAGCGCTGCCCCCAGACTACTTCCTCCTGCTTTTTTTATTCCTCTGCATGCCCCCCCTACACTCCCCCCTTCAAACCCCATTTCTCAGTGTGTGCAGCCCTCTTTCTCTCATATACCTCCCCTATTGCGGGCCATGATGGAACTGATTCTCGTCCTTCTCTCCCTCGTTCTCTTTTCCTACCTTGTTCATCTCCTGATCATCTTGTATTCACTCGGTCCTCCAAGCACCTCCTCTGACCATTTGTCCTCCTCCCCCGCACCACCCTTTCTCTTGTTCCTTATCGTCATTGTCACCCCCTTATCCTTTGCTCCCGTCTCTGTGTCCACATTTAAGGCAGCATGTCTTGGAAATGTTGGACATGTATCCTTTCCTCCCTCTCTTTCTCGTCTTCCTCCTCCATCCTAACACAAGGGAATCATTGCTGACAAAGTGTGGCTGTTTGATATGGAAGACAGAAACTCCATCGGCGACAACAGCAACGTCAACATCAGAATTAAAATCCCCCTTAACGTTCACCCCAACCCCATTCCATCCCCAGAACCCCCCACACCTCTAACCACCCTTTTTTTTTTAAACATTTTTCATATGTAAGGCCTGAACCTCCTTCCCTCCTTCCCTCCCTACCCACCTACCTACCTACCAACCTACTTGCCTACCTACTGCTTCATTTTGTAAGCTCCACACTGATACTGATCATTTCATTTATTTTGTTTTGTTCTTTTATTTGCTCTGGGGGATTTATCATTTGTTTGGAGATTAACACTCTAACAGGGATTTGGGTGCTTCTTCATCGCTTCTTGCTTCTTGGCTTTTTTTTTTTTTTTTTGCTCAAACGCCAAGAGGGGCTGAAGGTCTGGTCATTTGGGCTTCTCATTAACCTGCTGCTCACTGTTTGTCCCCTTGTCACTTGTGTTTTAGAGAAAGATGAGGCTGCAATTGAGAGCTCTGAGTTCAATGCCACGTCAGTAGCTGATGTGGACAAGCGGGTGAAACGGCGGCTACTTATGGGTAACTCTTTTCTTCCTCTTTCTATGTGTTGCCATGGCGCTTGTGCTTGTATCCCCGACTCCACTCCTCTCCGTTCCTCCTCGTCCTCCTCTCTCTGTCTTTATTTTGTTAATTTTTTTTGTAAACCTTTGATGCCCACTGTGTGTCCCACAGTCAGTTTTGTTCTAAGTGTATCTAACGTGATGAAAACAAAGTAAAAGAGGTCGCTGTTTTCCTTTAAACCGGTTCTTCTTAACTCCACCGACCAAATCTCTGGGTGGCTCTAAGGTTTTTTCAATGACTAACATTCACTTTCCCAAATGTTTTATGTTCCATCCCATTTTTGATCACCCACATTGCAAAAATAGGATACCTTACTTCCAAAGCAAACCCTGGAAAGGTTGTGGACCCAAGCTGTCCAGTGATTACTACACCATGAAAGTTTGGCACTGCAGAAAGCTCTCAAAACCATAATCCTCAGAAGGGGCAGTAAAGACAAGGAACACCAGATCCATGATATCCTCAGGCATTCTAGTCCTCTCTAGTGAATCATTTGTTAGGCTATGTGTGTAGACCAGTTTTGTAGTCAAGACCTACAAAACCAATACCCAGTAATGACCAAGGCTTAGAGTGTATCTTGACTAAGACAAGACCAAGACTTTGAGGGGTTGAGACCAAGTCAAGACCAAGACTGAGTCAAGAACAGTGTGAGTCCCACACTGCATGACACACATATGATAAAATGTGGAACTCTTCAAATTGATCTGAAAGATCCGCATTCCCATAACTCCTCATTCACCTCTTTTATTGCAAAGTATATACTGTAGATGTATGTAGTGGACCATGAGAAATGTCTTGATAAAATAACCAAGGAGTGTTGAATTTTATGTATAGGAATATTCCTTTTTTTCTGTAAGCAAACAACTATGAATACTAAGGATCTGAAATCACCTTAAATATTTGTATTCAACACACCGTTTTTAGTGTGATATTTTAGTGTGATTTAGTGTGATAGTGATATCCCAACAGGCTCTCAAATACTGCAGCTTTGTCAGTGAGTTCTACGTCAGACACCAATGAAAAAGGACATCCTTTCACAGCAGTATGATATGCCACCAGGCAGCGTTGTTTTGAAACACTACTGGACATACCATTATTTAAGGAGCTGGAAAGTCCCTATAGGATGGGCAGGACGGGTGATGGATGGGTCCAACAAACTTTGGACTTTCACCCAGGAGGCCAGTGTTCGCTTCCCATGTAAATGTTGAGTTGACGTTTTTTTCTAAACTTAATCATGTGCTTTTGTTGCCTTAACCTAAGCACATGCTTTTATTTGCACAAGACTATTTGCATCTAACGAGCAGAAACCGAGCTGTTCCTGTAATAACAGATGTGCACCCAGGATACCCAATATGTAGATGGGAAAGTCCACTGACCAAACAGCAATATTTGATGAGTTGGGAGTAAGAACATTTAGGATATCGCTGCAGTTGTGGTCTTGACTGGTCTTGAATACTAGGGATGTCCCGATCCTGCTTTTTCACTTCCGATCCGACACTGATATTACAGCCTTGAGTTTTGGCCGATGCCGATACTGATCCGATCCAAGCGTATATTATACATATTCACTTATTTTGTTGTTAGAAAAGGTTTGATCAAGCGATATTACTCTAACAAGAACAACTACTTAATCGGGTTAGTTAGAATGATCCACAACACTTGGTATGAGAAACTGACCTGTTTATTGTTAACAGGGTTAAATAAACAAACTTTAAACTTGAACATTAACATTAAATAAAAAAATAGCTGGTTTGCTTTGGCTGCTTTGGCCCCTTAATAAACAGAAAATAAATCAACACAAGAAAGCTTTAAAATGTCTAACATTGGAATTAAAATAGCAGCAAGACTCCACACACTTGTGTTTTGGCCCCCTAATAAATAAAAAAATAGATTAACACCACAAAACATAGTCGACATTTAACAAACAATGCAGCCTTTCCTTTTCAGTTATTTTAGTAGTGTCAGTGCCAGCCCAGTGCTGCTGTTTCCTGGGACCAACAGAGGGGACAAAAAACCACACACAATATTGTACAACTGATTAAACAAGCAGTAGTCCATCCATGGCTCCAATTTCACAAACTGTGCCCAAAACAATGCCATTAGTGCTCTTTACTCAAAAAGTAAAAGTGTAAACCAAATAAAAATAACACTCTCAAAAAAACCAGAGCAGAAAACAAAGAGTCAGTTAACTAAATTGAACGCTACTCTTCCTACCTTTCCCTCCATTTGTGTCTGCATGCTGGCCTGGTGGATTAATAATAAGTGCTGGAGCGGATCACTGGAATGGACTGCTTGAATCGCGGAGTGCTGGGCTGCCCGGAAAACCTGGATCGGATTCCGTAAAAAACTGGATCAGAGTTCTGGGATCTGCATTTTTCCATGCAGTCCGATCCAATGCCGATGCACATTTTTTGCTAATATCGGCGGCCAATACCAATCCAAATGTCGGATCGGGACATCCCTATTGAATATAAAATCCTGGGTCCTTTTTGTCTGAGACCAAGACAAGGCAGGATAAAAAATCAGTCAGAGGTCAGAGACAAGACCTTCAAAAAGAAGTCTTGAGACCAGTCTCGAGACCAAGATTGATCTCAAGTACTATACTAGTGTTAGCTTAACCCTTCAACCAAATGGATCTTTGCTCCCAAAACCTCAATTTTATTAGATTTTTATCATCAGGTTGTGTAAAATGAGCCCCTTGGACCATATTTTAGGAGACAATGTTAAAACCTGATCCAATAAGTTGGTCTTAAGGGCTTTTGATGAAGATTAAGGTATCAAAGACTCCAAAAAAAAACCCAAAAAGAGTAGGCCATGATTTGTTTTTTGGCACCCTGCCACCTCTTGCTCTCAGATCATGGAAATGTCTTTCAATAAATTACTAAATGTTTTTCTTACATCTTGATCAAACAGACTTACCAAAAATCAAATGGATGTTTCAATCAAAGTGGTGCTCAGCCAAAAGCACTACTTTTTTCCTCTGCCATTTTGCATTAAACCTTTCTTTTATTTTCTAACACAGAGGTACATCTGAAATCATTCCTGGTGTCCAGTACGCCAAACCAATGTGCTGTACTCTCTGTAGTCTATTGAACCACCTTCTATATTTATACACTTTTCATTTCAGCAGGTTCTTGCCAGTGTGGAGGAAGAGTGGAGGATTTGATTTTCCTCGTCCGTACCTCTCTATCTTCTCTCTCCTTCCTCAATTTCCTTTTAACAGAATTTTTGTTTTCCTCTCACTACTCGCTGAACCCTGCTTCACCTCCTGTTGTACTAGCATGCCACCTGTCCTGATGGCGAGCCACCTGTAACCGTTTGCATTCCAGGGCTGGGTTGTCCTGTTGTATGTCATATACACTTCATTGGGATTACATTGGTAAAAGAAATGACTTTTTCCTTTCAAATCAACCACTCCACAATAAGATCAGTCATAGCAGCACCTCTGGTTAGTAATGCAGTGTGTTAAAGACATTTCAGACTTAAACCTGGTCTAAAGTTTGAGACTCTGAGGACATTATGGCATCCAGATAACTTTCAAGCCAATATAACATAATTACCTCCAGGTTTCTGCTTGATGTGATGTCCAGCTGCTTGCTCCCTGATTTCACCTCAGATAGAAACAACGGAATGAAGTTTGCAACAAAATGAAAACTCATTCAATCTGTTGAAGCTGGCTTGATTACTAAACATACAGCAAGTTGGATTAGTGATAAATGTAAAGCTTATATGCAGCTCTCAGATTTTCACGAGAGCTGCATCACTCGCTCAGCATGTACAATGGGTTTGATCCATGGCTCATATCAAAGTGTTTGGGCAAGACACTGAAGCCCAAAGTGTTTGCATGGTAGCCTGCTGCCATTGATCTGTGACAAACAAACACAAACAAAAACCACCACAACTAACATATCCTAAAAACGTGTGTGCAACTTAATTTATGGTAATATTGCATTTATCAGTAGATTACCTTACTAGTAGACATTCAGACCCACTGTGTTTTTAAACCACACCACCTCAAGTTAAAGCGGTACCTACACGATAAATTTGGAATTCATGGACAATATTAAATGGACAGTTCACCCCCAAATCAATCACACACATTTTCCTTTTTCCTGTAGTGCTGTTAATCAGTCTAGATAGTTTTGGTGTGAGTTGCCAAGTGTTGGAGTCTGTGGAGATGTCTGCCTTCTCTCCCGTTTAATGGACCATAGATGGCGCTCTTCTTGTGGTGCTCAAAGCCCCCAAAAATACATTTAAAAATCCCAACAGTAATGTCTATTTCCTGTAATCATGACCCAGCTATTCAAGATAACCTACAAAACCTTGTTGTGAGCAGTGTCATGTATGAACTATTTTCTTCCTACTAAACTACAACCACTAACTGCATCACCACCCTGAAGGAAGCATACATCTACTCATATATGAGAGGCTCAAGCTTGTGACAGCGTGAGATGTAAACATTAATGACATCCTTTTTGGCTAAGCTTTAACTCTATCCAGCCCAGTGGTGCTAGATAAGCTAGAAGTAGATGCACACTTCCTTCAGCTCAGTGATTCATTTGGCGGATATAGTTTGAGAGAAAATAGCTCCTACATAAAACTGCTCACAAAAAGGTCTGTGGATTATCTTGCATCAACCCAGTCTTGCTCTGAAGTTGTCAAAAAATGCAGCTTTGTCAGTGACTTCCAGCGTCGGCAAAAAAAGCCATCCTTTTGTGTTGGCATGATACGCAGCCAGGGTCAGGAGGAAACACAATGGGACAACAACGAACGTTAAGGCAGCAGAAGTCCAGGAAGGGCTGGCACCAATTTTCACCTGGGAGGCCAGTATTTGCTTCCAGTAAGATTGTAAAGCCAAACTCTGTTCTTTTTTCCTTAACCCAACTACGTGCTTTTGTTGCCTAAACCCAACCATATGTGAATGTTATCAAAACATAACTTCGTGTGTTTGCTGTTAATTAGGGGAAAAAAAGTCAATTTGCGGTGTGTTTGTACGGAAGTGGTGAGAACAGAAGTATATTTTGAAAACAGATAATGCATGTAACAGGCTGGTGTTGACACGGCACCCCAGAACATCAACAACCAACACACCCAGGGTACCTTGCACGTCATGTGTGGATATGGAAGTTCCATGACCAATATGTGACAAGGCTGAAGTGAGAATGTGTTGCTTGAACAGCCAGGTCATAATTTCTGGAAAGAGACATTGCTGTTGAGTCTTTTAAATGTATTTTTTGGCGCTTTGAGCACCACAAGCTGAGTGCCATCTAGCTGCATTACATTGAAGGGCAGAGATCTCTATGGCTGATATCTCTAACACTGGACAACTTACACCAAAACAATACAATAACAAATTGGTAAACAGCATGACAGGTAAGAGGACAAATAAGTATTTTTAATTTGGGGGTGAATTGTCCCTTTAAACACTATTTCATGTCCTAACCCTAACCCCAATAGTGAACTGACCGGTAGTGTCTGCGTTTTAATTAAACATTTAGTGTTTGAGTTCATACGTGCCTCCATCATGCCTATGTGCATGACCAAACACATACTTGCTGAGAGCGTAGAGGCCGTCCCAGTGCTGCACTGGCACAGCCTTAACAGCATCAGTATGTTAAATTTGACACAGCTATCCGTTTGTCTGCTTCCTCTGACACGCGGCGCTCCCGTCTCTGCCCCTGCTGCCATTGCCCAGCGCAGACAACATGCTGATCAAGACAAATGGATCTGCAGCCAAGGCTCTAAAGAAAAGGCTCTGCCAAGACAAGAGGAGGCGAGGGAGCGAATGGAAGGAAAAGAGAGGGCAGAGGAGAGGAGGGAGTTGGGCGAGGTGATGAAAAGTAATTCTAAGACATTTCATGATATTGATATTGAAGTAAAATCAGGGGCCAGCTGCTGGACACATGTGAACAAAGTGTCAAAGAGAGATTCAGTGGTGCTACAGTGGCTGTGGCCCTGAATTCCAAATAAACCATCAGCTCAGTACAGATGGAGCAGAGGTGTGTGTGTGTGTGTGTGCGCGCGCGTGTGTGTGCGCGCATGCACAGTAGATGTATCCATATAGCGTGATTACAGGCCAGTGCTCTGCTGACTGACAGCTGATTTAGGTGTCCATCAAGGGGCAGAAGGGGATCTTGTTGAGCGCTGAAAAGTAATCGTGCCCCTCTCACCTTTTTCCAGCAGTGCAGCAATTGCTGTTACTTGGCATGATGCATTAGTGTACACAGTGCACATGGTTTCCTCTCTCATACTCTCCAGTTTTAATCAATAGAACATGTGTCCTCCTCTCACGGAAAGGACAGTTTGCAGCAGTCAGCGTTTCCATGCGAGGAGTGTGACAGACATGTGTATACTGACTGTCTTCCCTCTCCTTCCTCTGCCCCTTGCTGACACATTGTAATCCCCACATAAGGAGTCACCACCCTTGTTCAATCTGGAAGAGGAGAGTTGTGTTCAGCTGCTTTTATCTCACCAGCCTCCCCTCTAAAAAGTCCAGTGTGTAGGAGTTAGGGGGATATATTGTCAGAAATTGAGTAGCATATGATGTTTTCTTTAATGTATCACCAAAAAAATAACAATGGTGTTTTCATTACCTTAGAATGAACCAACATGGGCTACATAGGGGGCGGGTCCTCTATGGAGATCACCATGTTGCACCACCATGTTTCTACAGTAGCCCAGACAGACAAACCAGACACTTGCTCTAGATAGGGCCAGTCACGTTTTTTTTTTGCATTTTCATGTTGGTCACCATTGACAGAGGCACCTTTGCAGCCAGCAACAAAAAAAAACACTATTTTTTTTTAAAAACATGTAACTAGTACCTCTACAGATAATTCACCTCCCGTTAAAAAAACCTTGTGAACAATGAACACTGAAGGAATTCTAGGCGGGAGAAGTTTCAGCCGGCTGCAATCTGCAACCCTCACCCCTAGATAACATTGAATCACCCTAAATCTTACATGGTGAACCATTAAATCATCTTAAAATTGTGCATTATCTGAATATGTTGCCAATTTTCTCTTCCTCCTTTCTTCTGGAGTCAATGCACCCAATGACTGGTCTTTAGCACCCAGCTGAGCCTAATAGACCAATCCAATTACCAGTAAAAATGCTTGCATTTTATCTTTCTGCAAACCAAAGATATGTTACATTTGTACATTATTTTGTAGTTGATACATTTGAACTTTACGTTTCTCAACAAATTATCCTCATACAATGGTTCGTATGATATCCTATGAATTAGCATCCCACAAATTGCATAACATGTTGAGCGCAAAGATACAGAGCTAAGGTTTAGGCAAGTAAAGTTGCTGTGGTTAAATTTAGAAAAAGAAACATGGTGAGGATATACCTTTAAATGACTCAAAGTTCAAAGAAGTTCAAATTGTTGCAAACACACGTCTCCTGGAAAAGTCCTGTGTTTTATGATTCATTCACCACCCAAACCTACCTCCTCAGTGGACCAATGGAATTCCTTTCTTGTTTACTGCTATCAGAATCTTGGCCACATGATTGCAGCCTTCCAAAATGTGTGGGTAATGCATGAATTACTGGCTTATCATTACATATGACATGTTCAAATTTTTGTGCTTCACTTTTTGTAGGAAAATGTACGAACAGTGCATGAGAACAGCCTGTTCTCATCAACTGGTTCATTTGGAACCAAAAACCACTTGGTTAACACCTACATTTGGTGGCACAAAAGCTGCTGAAAAGCAGGGATGAGTTAGTGGAAAAACACCCACGTTTGGTGCCACAAACATGCTGAGAAGGGTTGCAAAAAACAACTCGTTTGTTGGTCTTGAACAGTAGTCTGCAGCTTGGCAGGTGTTGCGTCTAGGCGACACACCTTCCCCTTTTCCTGCCACTGACAAAGTCAGCTCATATAGTACCTCACTTTTAAAATGTTGATGTGGTACATATGAAATGTACGAATGTAATGTATCAATGATTTGCAGAAATGTACAACAGTTTTCTTGGAGCAACTGGGCTGAATAAACTACAGTTAACAATGCCTGCAACTCAACTTTTTTATTTCATAATAAAGCACAATATGCTCCATAGTCAACAAACAGTTTACTGTAAGTTAATTTTTAACTATCTGGGTGAATATAAATTCAGAAATGTACATGATGTCGATCACGGAGCTGAATTCATCAGTTAACCATGAAGTTGCTAACCAACTTATGTGATCATGGTGACATGCAACAGGAGCAAATATTTTGCTTCATGACCTGTTTCATAGGTTTATCAAATGTGTTTTATAAAAAAATAGTCTTCAATCAGAATCCTTTTGTGGATTCTGAATGCAGTTTGAGAATCGACTCAATCATCAGACCCAGAATGGACAGTGGGCATTTCTGGAAGGAATAGCTCAACATTTTGAGAAATTAAACTTTTCTTTGTTGCTGAAAGTTAGATGAGAAAATTTATACTAGGGTTGAGCTGAATACTTAGATGTAATGAGTATCTGGCACGGATAATGTACTTTTCACAAGTACAAGGATCATCCTAGTAGAATGTGCTAATATTCATATGTGATGAAAAAAAATTCTGATTTGGGCAGCTGTATTCAGTCTCTTTCTCTTGTGATAAAAAAAATGATCTGAAACTCAATCCCGAGATTATTCTGTTAATCGTTTTCAAATATAAAACAAATATTGCAACCTCTCATGAACCCATATCAATTTCAGTTATTACAGTGTTATTTCTTGCTTATTTAATCCAAGGAAGTGGTAAAGTAAAGAGTTATAGCTATACAGCAGATTTCTTTGCCCAGTACAGTGAGCTGAGATTGCTAGTTAACCAACGCAGACTCAAAAAATAGTGTTAATTTGTGAACTAAAGATGTTGGTGTTTTGCAAAATGTCGAGCTATTCCTTTATTCTTTGCCGCAGTTGATTTTAGAAATTTCTGCTGGAGTTAAAATCCATGACCTTATTAAGAGAACTCCCAAAACCATGAAACACAGGAAGTTTTAATTCTGCAGGTACTCAAACATTTGTGTGATGTTGACATAAAATTGGCCAAAATTTTGATTTGATCCTTCCCTTTAAGTTTTTTTTTGTTTTAAAAAAACAACACCCAAGAATGATCAAAAATTTCAGTTAAACTCTAAAGGCCTTTAACATTTACTGATTTAGACTATTAAAATAGTGCCACATGAAAATCAGACCAATGTCATCACATAAAGACAAAAAAGGAAAATACTTCTAGTTAAAGAGTAACCCGCATATTTTTCAACCCTATTTTCCCATGCTTTTGTGTCTGACTGATACATAGGAACAAAAACTTTTGGAATGGGTCCAGTATTGAGAGACAGCGGTGAAACAGGCGGCAATGTAACCACTCTAGGCACATTTTGCTTCATCAATACCCGTCCATTTAAAGTACTTGTTTCTGACATGCCAAGATTGTTATCATAAGGGTCTTACAGCATGACGGCAATTTTTTCACATTGTCAATGTTAGCTAAATTTGCAGCCATGACAATGGAAATCTTTTAAATAAGAGTGAGATACACACCGTCTGTTACTCCAACACAGTAAACTATAACCTGTATTCCTCTTACCAGCTCTCACTAATGTTTCCACCATTCTCTACCTGCAACAATTTGATTAATAAATTATTAATTTATGAATTAATAAAGTATATAAACAAATCAATTCTCATAAAGTCACCTCTCATGAGATGAGTTGTTGCAGTAAAACAGACTGGAGCAAGTAAAAGGTAAAATGTTTAATTTCTCTATAGGGATCCTTTTCATAGTGTTGTAAGACACTCATAGGCTGTTTCCAAAATCATTCATTCATTTACCTAGTCACTATATAGGGTGTTCTATATAGAGAACTATATAGTGAACTCATCATCAGAAAAAACACTTTTGGACACACAAAATTAAAACATGTCATATCAATGCTGACTGGTGAACCATCTATAACAATGCATATTTGAGATAAAAACATAAAATTATATTGAGCATATTTTCCCCAAATTAACAAATAACATTACTAAGTATTTTGTGGCCATTTTGCTGTGAGATGCGCTCCTCTGCCCACATTAAACATAGGCCTATTAATAACGTTACATTGGCAAACAGACAAGAGGTGAGAGAGCAGCACGATTGCAACCTGCCATGAGCAACCCAGCTCGCTAACCTTAGCTAGTGTTATTAGCCCTACTCTGTACAGTAACTGTCAAGCACTAAAGAAGATCAGTTGCCAATTTATTTTAATCACTTCATGGATTGAATACTACACATTATATTGACCATTTATTACATGGCAAAAAAACTGGTCAAACAAACTTCAACATGTCATTATAAGTTAAACATGTACAGCAGCTTTTAATCAAGTTGCTCTCTCCGCTTGTCTGTCTCGGTGTCCATCCCATATAGATCCTTACAGGAGTGACATCACAATGACAATTTTATTAGCTGGAGGCAAAACATGACTTGTCACCACTGGACATAAGAATCTTAAAATATTGTCTTGTTGTGTTATTGGGAGCCAGAATAGAAGGAGTCATGGCTCAAAACTTATATTTTATCACATACCAGCCGCCACTGTCCATCAGCAAAAATGCGGACATGGTAAAATGTGATGAGACGGAAGGTCTGTATGGAGGCGATTATCAAAAATGCTCACGTGTAGCTCACGCTTCATATCAGGTTAGGGAAAAAGTATTTACTGTTGTAGGGATAAATGAAATTATGTGTATTAAGGCTTATCATGTCCAGCTATTGAGAGGCTGGGGAGGTATTGAGAGGAATGTTGGATTTCTTCATAACAATAACTTTTTAGTGCATTAGCTTACATTAGCTTCAATAGCAAAACAAACCGAAAGAAACCATTTGAGTGTCATCCTCCTTTGTCAATTGGGTTCCTGTCAAATCATCCATCCACCGAGTGAGAGCATACAGGTTGGCCAGTCTGGTCCTGTTTGTTTCAAGTTACACTCGCAGCCCCAGAGAGTGAGTGACTTGACATGGTGCATTCGTATATTGAGCATGACGCTCTACATTCAAATGACCACTGTTGGGATACTTCAACTCTACTATATAGGGTATAATATCTCCCACTATACATTTGGACGGCACTACACAATGGCAAACTTATTATAAAGTGGACTATAAAGTGAGTAGTGAGTGATTTCAAACAGCCACAGTAGCTGTTTGTGGCAAAACAAGACATAAATTGATGAGGCACACCTGGCTAGAGTGGTGACATTGTAGCCTGTATCGCTGCTGCCAGCTGCAGCAATCTCTCTCAATACTGGACCAGTTTAAAAAATTGCTATTCCAATGAGTTACACAGACACAAAAACATGGGAGAACAGGTCCAGGTTAAAAAAAATCTGGACTTACAAATGAGGCTTAGCTATATCCGGTATATAGTTTGTGACCAGAATTGAACATCAGTCGATTCGAGTCTTCATGAGAGAGAAGTTACACGCAATAATATGCTCTGACCCACAGACACACACGCCAGACTCGGATAGAAGTATGCAGGGTTAGATGGAAGGTGTGGAGACTTGGAGAGGGGGCTGAGGGGGGTTACAAGAGGCCTGTCCAGCACATCAATCAGCCCTGGCGGTGTGTCTGTGTTCCCGTGTTCAGTGTGGCCCCAGGGCTGGGCTAGGCGTGGCCTGGAGAGAGAGGGGCTCTGAGCAGGACTGTGCTCACCCTCACCTAATGATAGGGCCAACTGTACTCAGTATAAATCACTCTGACCCATAAACACCACCTCCACACACACCAAGTCTGCTCACATGCACTTATGCCTCTACTCTCACTCAGAAAGTCTTATTGACCGTATACACCTGTGCAGGCATGTAGACCTGACGTTCTTAGTGAACTTAACAATACACATTCTACCACACACTTGAAAGAGAGCCCAGCTGGGGAGTGGAGAGGAGACCAAGGTCTTAAGTCATACCCTACAAGGCCCATCAGACAGGCTGCCTGGATGATGGAGTGTCTCTCCTTCCCGCCTTCCTTCCTCTTTGCTGTTTTTCTACAACGCAACCTCTATGAATCCCCCTGCCTTATTTTAAAAACTTCTTCATGTCACACAGAGTTTGGAATTTGAACTGGTTTGCTGTCTGTCCTCACAACTTCTCCAGAGAACTAGACATGAAAAGGATTGCAAATGATGAACCCAGAGCTTTGACGTATAAACACAGCAAGGAACAAATGCCTGATAGAAAACAGAGATTAAGGGAAGAAGCCGTGAGATTGATGTTGTTTGGAGCTGCATGAAGAAACACAAACAAATCTACAAATACCTTCCTTTTCCTTGAGAGAAAGCATCAGCCATCTTGGCTCTGAAGGGTTTGTGACTGTGCACTCTGAAAGGCCATTATGCTAATGCCTTGACCTCTAGACAGGGATGTGTTTGCCAGCCTGAAAAGGCTTTTCCTATTTCCCTCTTCACTTCTCAAAGGCACACAATCTCCTGGCATTTTAATTAAATGGGAAACGCTGCCAAAGAGGAGAACATCCGTAATTTACATGTTGCTGTTGTCCAGTAAAAGCCTTTGAATTCCAAATGTCAACTTTCATTCATTTATTCGATGATGCTATGTTTGAAATTTAACCATTTGGGTTTCAAAGGGGAAGTTTATAAGCCCAAAGCTACAGAAATCTTAAAGGGATAGTTCAGATTTTTTTGAAGTGAGGCTGTGTAAGATAGCCGACCTATCCATTGTCAGTGTCTCACCTACAGTAGATGTCAGTCAGCACACCCCCAGTTTGGAGAAGCAGGCTGGAGTCCGTGGATGTGGTCTGCAATAAAACAGAGTTTAGCCACATAAAAGAAGTTCCAACTAAAAAAAATCCATATCAGTTTAAGTGTATGCTATATTTAGAATATTTTCACCGTTTTACCTTTCTGTCAGACAGCAATTTCTGACAGGGGACTGAAGCCATTGTATCACTATCTTCAAAGCCAGACTCCACCGGGAAAAACAGTGATTTAACATTGGTGAGCACAGGGCTGCTGGTGTACCCCAGCCTTGATCAGTTAGTTTGTGTGAGCCATTGTGTATATTTGGTGTTTAAAAGGGATAGCTTCAATTCACCAAAGCCACACAATAACTCAAACTAACTAGCTGATCAAGACTGGGCTACACCAGCAGCTCCCGTGGTCAGTGAACAACATTTTTTTTTTTTGTCATAGAGTGTGGTGGCTTTAAAGAGAGCATAGATGTGGAACTGAAGCCTTTAGATGGGCTGTGTGACTGAGAGGTAAAGCAGTGAAATTTCTTATTTTTTATATTTGGATTTTTTTTAAGGTGGCCAAAATATGTATTGCAGCTGGGCCCCATCCAGACGCAGGACACTGTTTAGCTTCCATTTCAGCACTTCTGCCTGCTTCTTCGAACTGGGGGTGTACAGACAGACATCTACTGTATGTAATACATTGACTATGGATAAGTAACTCATACAGCCCAACTTCAAAAAAATATGAATGGTCCCTTTAACTCCTAGCTCATTCACATTCACAGCAATATGTAGGACTTTCTCTGGAATTACTGAAGTTAAACCCACCAAAAGCCAAACAGTTACTAACTGAAACTTCCTTATTAGGTGTAGTTTCACTGAATCCCCTTCAACAAACATGAGTCTAAGTCAAATTTCAGCATCCTCAGCACTTCTCCAGGCCCATTGGGAGAGTGTGTGCTGAGCTTTGCTAAAGCAACAGCGGCTGGGCAGGTGAGCTAGAGTTACCATGAGCTTGTGTTTGCTTTGGGATCAGCTCAGGCAATATTCACAAGTCCCAGCAAACCTTTATCTGCGCCATGCACACGAACATTTTTCTGGAGTCAGATACATACGCAAGTGCCTTTGTGACACACAGCAGTCAAACCTACACTAACTGTATTTTTCTGTTTATTTACATTAACCTTTTTTCTTTGTGTTAACTGATTCCTTGTCACATTTGTAAACAGGAGCGAAGAGTTCACCCTCCTTTGTCAGCACAGTGTCATGAGGCTTTGTCTTAATGATACACAGCTGCCAGTGATAAACAAATCCTGACCGTGACTTTCTGTGTGTATGAACACTGTGTTTACCTCTGTGTAAAATTGTATCTACTCATGAAAACTGGGATATTGTGATGTAATATCCTCATCTGTGTGTTGACAAAGCTCCATGAGAATACATTATATCCAACTTTGCTGTTGTTTGTGTATTTTTCAACTGCATGAAACTTTGTCTCAACCCACATCACCTTTAGTTTCTGTTTCATGTTCTTCCAGAAGCAGGGGCCACATGTTAACACCCCTGTCTCCTCTGTCTCTTTCTCCATATTTGTCCTGCCATCTGCAGAGACCTGCGCTGTCAACAACGGTGGCTGCGATAGGACATGTAAAGACACAGCCACAGGGGTGCGCTGTAGCTGCCCCGTGGGATTCACTCTGCAGCCCGATGGCAAAACCTGCAAAGGTTAGTAAATACATCAAAGTGTGGGAACATACATGTGTGTGAGGCCTGCACACACGCTGCATGGCTGCTGTTCACTGAGAAATCAGTGTATTCAGAGGTCCACCTGAGCCTGCTATGGCTGCTATCTGAGTGATCCAGAGCCAAAGCCAATCCTGGCCATCCGCTTCACTACCAGCTGCACGGAGCTCCAGTCACGGTCACTGCCACTGCCGCAGCTTGTTGTTGTTGATTTTGCCGCTAAGCATTTCTCCACTTCCGCCAGCCCACCGCTGACGTCAACAACAGCTGTCCGAGGAGAAGGCAGGCGCAGCATATGCCTTAACATCCCAAATATATTATTGTAGTGCTTTGTCTAAACAAACAGCCAGGCTGAGGTTCAGACACTGGTCTCGACAGGCAGTGGTGCTTTATTCTCCTCGGGGCTAGACACAGCAGCAGTGAGAGGGCTGTGCGTGAAGAGGAGCTTGGTCACATGTATATTTGGTGGATTTAAACCTCCAGAGACCCCCCCCCCCCCTTGTTTGATATGCATTTTAAATTTCTCCTAGCTATTTGGGATTAGTAGAACCTGATCTTACTATATAATGACGAAAACTCTGTCTGTGTGTGTGTGTGTGTGTGTGTGTGGGTGTGGGTGTGGGTGTGTCTGTTCCATGTTTTTCTCCTCACTGACTTGGTCAATCCATGTGAAATTTGGTACAGTGGTAGAGGTTAATGGGATGATGCGAATGAAGCAATATTACATCAGTTGGCCAAAGGGGGCGCTATAGCAACAGATTGAAATTGCAAATATATCTTATGCCCTGTATGTCATAGAGACATGAAACTTTGCTCAGAGAAGCCTCTCCTCATGAGGAGAACCCATAACTTCCAGTTATATAGATTTTCTACCATTTTTAATTTTTTTGAAAAACACTTAAAATCGATCTCTTCCTGGGAAGTTTGACCAATCTGCATGAAACTTGGTGAACATAATCTAGGGACCAATATCTTATCAATAAGTTCCTTCTTGGCAATAGTTGGAAAACTTACTAAAACTGAACTCATTTTCAGATTCTGATATTGTTGAAAAGGATGTTGTGTTAAAAATAATGTTGGAGATGTGAACTCATGTTCTCCTGATCTACATTGTGAAGCACCCCTTACTTGCACTGAATTGGAAATATTTTAGAAAAATACACTGAATTACAAGGCTTTCGAGAACAGTGTGCTATTGTAGACTTAAAGGAGCTATATGTAAAAGATCTAAAGCAAATAGTCGTAAAATCATCCTAACATGTCACAGAGACTAAGGAATAATGTTAATATAACATACTGATGTCACTAACAACAATAGTACAGCCAGAATATTTGCATTTTAAAAAAAATAATTACGGTCCACAAATCATGTTTGTGTTTTGAATTTGTGTTTTGGCCTGTTGCGCCACCCACCGCCGTCTACCAGTCACGCAGTCAGTGGAGTCTCAGCATCAGTTACAGTTACGACTGAGCTACAGCAGCACAGCAAGCAACGTTAGCAGTGTCCTGGTACATAGCATTAGCAGCCGGCTCCTCCTCCTTTGTATCCCGGCAGCAGCGTTAGCAGCAGAGAAGCCGGACTTACTTGAACAGTCTGCTGGAAAACCGAAGATCAAGGACGTGTATTTTGAATTTGAGTGCAGTAACTGTTTTGGTCACATTCTTACATACAGCGCCTTTAACATTTAAAGTTATAATAGGTTGTGATCTAAAGTGGGCCGGTCTGAGGCATGAAACTCCAGGGCTGAAAATGAGTCCCACTCCGGCCCTGACTGGAGGACACATCATACAGGCAAAACTCCACAAGGTTTTCCTCTTTGCCTGAATCCCACACATTTCCTTTCACATGTTTTGCCTGGGTAACAAGCTGCTATCCGTCTGTTTGTTTGGGTTTAGCGCCAGTGCATCAATTCATGTTGCATATCTGTTGTTGGTTATTTGACATAGGTCATCCAAAATTCCTGACACTGTCAGAGTTTTATCTTAGGCTGTCTTTGATAGCAAGACCATGACAACAGCCATCCTTGAACCTCTCTCACTGTGCGACATAGGACCACCGTTTTAGAACCACAACCAAATATACATTTCTTTCACGTTGGTCAAATTTTTATTGGGACAGTCCCAAATCACAGAGTGTATACCGGATAAAGGATACATCCACTTTATTCTAAGTCTGTCCTAAAGCTATATACACATACAGCAAAAGTGTTTATGGTTTCTAGAATTGTTCCTCCTGTTCAAACTGGCTGTGAAAAGTTCTCTTATCAATCTTAAGGATGGGGGACAAAATGTACAATCCTTGTTCCCTGCAGACATGCAAGCTAATATGTAATCTAAGTTTCACAATTTTAGTACAATATTTGCATTTTGTGTCTCTCAGTAGCTCTGCAAGGCAAGTTCATACTAAAGCAAAATTAACTTAGAACGATATCCGTTTGATTTGATTGTCACAGACTGCTGAAACCTCATGTTCTCCACAGATAAACTTTTGACTACATTTTTGCGCAAGAAGAAAACAAGCTTTTGTCCTCTCTCACTTTCATAGGAAGTGCATTAGGGGTGTTAAAGCTGGGGCAGTCAGAAATCCTGAAAAGGCTATGAAGATGGCTGAATTTGCAAAAACACCTTCCTCCTGCAGCTCTCACCTCTCTGTCCTAAACCCCTCCTACCAGACGACCACAGGCATCCGCATGGGCTTCCTACAGTTACCCAGTGTTCCCCACTCATTGATTTATTTAATCTTATTTTTTTGTAGAGTTAGCAGTGCTGGGTCTAATCTGTGTAAAGGCAGCAACAGAAAGTTTGCTGATCCGGTGACTGGCCGGGGCTGCCTGGTCCCCTGTAGCCGGGGTTTGCCGAGGCTGGATTTGGGTTGCTGCAGCCACTGACTAGGGACTACTGCCCACTTTTCTCCCAGTGAGGTGGTCTGTAGCAGTGGGGAGTGAGGCAGGGGACACAACGTGATTTGAGGCTTTAGCTAACAAGCTACATAAACATTAACTTAAGTGATAGCAACATTTTCTCTCCATCTCTGAAACACTTTGCTGATACTGACTTCTGTTTTATTTGATTTATTTTCAGACTCTCTTTGAGACTCTTTTTGATAAGTCTGTCTTTCTGTTTGTATGCTTTGCAGTGTAGACAGTTGTTGTTAATGATGAAAAAGCAAGATTCTCTGATGAGTTTCTCTTCACCATTGAATCAAGTTTTCACTGAAGGGATGTGCATACACATCTTGATTTGTAGAACAGCCAATAGGAATGCCCTCTCTCTGAAATGACCTGTGGTTGGCCAAAGTCTCTCATCACAAGCTAGATTTTCTAAAGCCTGAAAACAGAGCCAAGGGGAGGTGTAGAAGTCTAGTTTTCTCTCAGTCCACTTGAATGACAATATTCTTGAAGGTTATTAAGCTAACCCATCTTTAATGGCAGTATTAACAGGATGAATTATTACAGCAAGCCATATCTATTTCAGTGCCCATTCAGACACCTAGCCATCGAAAAATTATAAACCTGGTCTTCAACCACATCAGAATATAATGCATTTGATATATATTATGATTACACCTTGCTGCATTAAGTGGATATTATCTGAGTCATGTAATTACTGTAGGAAGAACAATGAAGCTGCATATTCCTCCGCCACATGTACATGTCTGGTTGTTTATGGTCAGACCTCCTTCATCTGCTCTTCCACTTTGTATGGACAGAGAGATAGAGTGGTGGGGCACAACCCCACATGTGACTGACATGGTCAAGGACACACAAGAGTCATCACAGCAAGGTCACGTGACAGTGGAATGACTCTTTGCGTGTCAGAATCCGTGCGCTTTGTGGGATGTGAGAGTGCTCTTTTAAATTGTATAATACTGTGTGTGTGTGTTCAGGAGTGTGTGTGTGTTTGTGGAATAAGTGTCAGGCAGTTTGAGAATGTGGCATGTAGGTGTGTGAAATCCTGGAGCCGGAGCTGTCTCAGGCCTGACAGGCAGACGACGCATCGGCAAACTTTGAGATGTTTGAACAGTGAGGCCCACACTGGTCTCTCTCTCTCTCTCTCTCTCTCTCTCTCTCTCTCAATTCAGTCAGTTTCAATTAAATTCAATACGCTTTATTGGCAAGACATTTCTTATGTGTTGTCAAAGCATGATTACAATTTAAGACAGTGAAAATTCAAAAACAATTCACAATGATACATTTAAAGGAGAAAAAACATAAAGTGAAAGAGTAAATAAAAAAGGTAATGTGTGTGATCTCTCTCTCTCTCTCTCTCTCTCTCTCTCTCTCTCTCTCTCTCTCCCTTTCTATCTCTGAACCCATGACATACACACACTCACAGAGACAGCACCATCCAGCTGCAGACAGGCAAATGTACTAAACTAGAAAACAGGACAAATCAGTCAGTTCCTAAACTGAATCACTAAGTACAAGAATTCAGTTTAGTTATCATTATTACCATGTTAAAGCTATGGTTGAGATTGGATTGATATTATATTATTGATTAGATTTAGCGCCCGACTGATATGGATTTTTTGGGGCCGATGCCGATTCCGATATTATGGAATAAAAAAATCTGATAACTGATAAATCGGCCGATTAAATTCTTACGTTTTTCAATTTAAAAAACCCTGAAATACCTGCTTTTGATGGCTTAAATGTAGTTCAAACACTCGTTACAAAGATATAAATTGAAGGAAGAACATTTTACTATTTTCAAATACTTGTATTATCAGAAATTGTGTGGACCAAGCAGCATTTGAACAATTTGAACACAAAATAAATCAAACATATGTGCACAAAGGAAGTAAACCTCTGGGAAATAAAATAATCATGCAAAGTCTATATGAATTAAGACATTCACATGTATGATCACAGTACCAGAGAGGACATCATTTCTAAGTAAAACACCATATTCCCTGCATTTTATTAGTGATGAACATATAAGTGTTAACATCAGCGTCAATTGGCCAACTTTTGGCAGATTGCAGATTATTATCTAATGGCTATAATCAGCCGATTAAATTGGCCGGCCGATAAATCGGTCGGGCCCTAATTAGATTAGATTTATCTTAAGGTTTTCAGTTTTGACTGAGACTCCAGTCTTCCTCAGAAGTGGCATCCGACGTGCTGCTGACGTATCATATATCAGCTGGCAGGCCTGACAGACCAATCAGAGTCTGTCAGGCCAACCCCACCTCCCGCGTCGTTGGTCATTCTCTGAAGTAGGGAATCCCAGGTATGCGAGAGGGTGTATGCCCCCTCATCCTGGTTGATGGTGCCGCTTGCCCGCTTCCTGATCTCAATGGCCTCTTTTAGCCATCGCTTGAATTTATTGGTCTCTGATGTGATTATTTTGCTCCTGTCCCAGTCCATAATGTGGTTATTTCTCCTGCAGTGATCTGATGAAAAAAAAGTTTTTTTTCTTTCTTTTATGTTTTTTGATACACTGAAGAAGGCTTAGGCCGAAACGCTTGTGATTTTGTTTGGCCGTGTGTTGCTCTATTAAAACATAGATTTAAACATAGAGTCTCTGCAACTTGCACCCATCACAATTGTGTTGGGAACATAAAGTTGGGCTTCACACGGCGGCACCAAATATGTTGGGGTCAACACATTAGGTCTCACCAAGGGACACCAAATATGTAGGGATTTAATTGGCTATCGGAAATAATTAATAATTATTATCAATAATTAATAATCATGTTAAATAATGTGACTTAATTAACATTAAATCACCTTTGTGGGGCACCATTCCCGTAAAGGGAAAAATGATAGCCAGTTAAAGATATCAGTCTCATAAAATAAGCTAAACTATTAATTTGGAGTTTGACTAATAATTAAATTAATGACAACAACCAAAATTAACGGTAATGCCTGAAGGATTTCGGAGTTCTTGACACAGCAGAGGTTGACTATTCATTCACTCTTGTGCAACATTAAACAGACAGCAGGCATGATTCCAGAGAGAGAGAGAGAGAGAGAGAGAAGAGAAGAAAAGAAAGAAAGACAAAGGGACAAAGGCTGGTGTGGTGATCAAAGAGCCGTTTGGCCTACAAAACAAAATGGCTGACAACAGAGAACTACCAAAATGGCCAAATCAAAGCTGGCCTCAGGTTGGGGGAGGTGTTTTCTGACCGTGTGGTCAGGACAAAGACAAAGGAAAAGAAGCGGGAACTTTGAGATGCCTGTTTGGGTGTAGCTCTGTTGAAAGCCTATTTGTTAGTCTATGTGAATGTGATTTGTGTGGCAAACAGTCTGGATTAGTGCAGAGATTGTTTAGTTATATGCAAGAATCTGTTCGTGAACAGTATTAGCAAACTAAACACTTAGCTTTGACGAAGCCAACTAATCAATGACCTAACTGCAAACTATCACAACAATAACTCAGTAAACAGCATCAGGCTTAGCCTGTAGAGCTGTGATAAGCTATGCCCAGTTGTTACGTTACCGGTCCTTGAATGGATGGGAGAAAGAGCCGCTTGGTGGTGTGCTGCTTTGTTAGCCGGCAGAAAAAGGCTGGGAAGATGGTTCCAGGTGCAGTCTTTGTTGTGTCCTTTGTTCCAAAGGTGAAACTCCGAGGAAGTTGGTCGCTCGGGGTTTAGCAGAGTTAGACGCTGGGTGTTAACTCACTTAGTTCCTTGTTGCTGGAAAGCTAGTTGCAAACCTTATGTTTGCAAGAGAGTCTATGATCAATTGCCGTCCCTTTAGTGGTTTGGGCTATGGAGCAAGGGTCTGGGGCATGACATGCAGAAACGCAGAACATGCGCTGTGCGTAGGGCCTCATCTTGCAATGTTGCCATCCATTAGTGAATTTAATTCATAACAGTCAGCTTTTGAGGAGACAGAGAAATACTGGTTGAAATGAGTGTGTAACTGATGCATTTGTTGACAGAGGGAACTAAACTTGAATGTAAAGTTTGAAATATCAGTCTATTTGATCCTGAATTAGTATGTTTTCTTAGGACTGTAGTCTGTACATAATAATAATAATAATAATAATAATAATAGCAATACAAAAATAAAATTTTGCTTAGGGCCCCAATTTGGTCAAGGGCAGCCCTGCATGTCACTGTAAAGGCTCGGGTGGAATGTACGCGGAACGGACTCCACGGAGGTCCACGCAGACTGAAAGCGGACGCCCACAAGCCCTGTAGATGCAAATCTCAGATTTTACGACCACGCAGACTCTGCTCCACGCTTCAGTGACTGCTCGGCATGTATTTTTCACATTGCGGGGATTTTTCATGGACATTTTTACAGGAAACTACAACGCGGAAGTGCGCTCAACTGTGAAAGCCCAAATGACTGTGGACATTCATCGCGGAGTCTGCTCTGCTTATAGTACGCCCAAGTATGTTCGGGCCTTAACAGTGCTGTCCAATCAAGTTGTGAGACTTGTGTCTCACTGAGGTGTGAGGTGAGACCTCCTGTGGAGATGGGTGTCACCTAGCTCTCTTTGTTTGAAGACAATGAGCACGCAGAGGAAAAAGCCTTTAAATGTTCAGTGATGATTTTCCCAAATGATAAATCATCTGTGGTCCTGTGAATGCCAACAATTGGAAATATTGGAGTTGTGTGTCCTCCTTTCCTCTACATTAACTGACCAACATTGTCGCTGTGGTACCAGATAGTTAATGGACAGCCCCCACCTGTCATACAAAGTGGTTTTGCCCTCAATTATGCATAAAGGTGGGTGATATAAAAATTCACCCCCGTAGAGTTGTAGCTTGATTCACCAGAACTTAGCTATTGAAACCAAAACCAATTTTTGTACCAGGCTGTAAACATGTTTAATTTTTTCTTTAAAGGTTGGCATTTTAACATGGAGGTCTATGGGGATTGACTCGCTCTTGGAGTCAGCCTCAAGTGGCCATTAGAGGACTGCAGTTTTTTGCATTACTGTATTTACCTTATTTTTCAGCCTAGGAGGCTGCTGCTTGGGTTAGAGGAACTTCATCATCATGGTGACAATGACAAAGGTTGGGGGGCTGAAGGGGTTAAGGTTAAGTAACAATGGAGCTCATGGTTAAGAGAAACCAAGGTTGGCCATTATTTGGAAATGGGAAATGAACATTGGCCTCGTGTGTAAACACTTTATGTTTTGTTGACTAATCCATCTACTGCGACCTCCTCCCTGCGTGGACTTTGTCACTCACTAATGTTACCTGACTTCTGGCCACTAGAGGGCTTTGTCACTTGAATGTGAACAGATGTTGTTTTTGGGCACTAGCTACAACAGCTGATAGGAGGACAGTGCATTTGAAATTGAGTATTTTTACATGAAGGTCTATGGAGATTGACCTGCTCCTGGAGCCAGCCCCTAGTAGCCATTTGAGGAACTGCAGTTTTTGGCACCTGTGTGCACCTCTTGGGTTAGGGGAGCTTCATCGCCATGATTACAGTGATAAAGGGAAGGGGGCTTAGGGAGTTAGGGTTAGGAAACAATGGAGTTTATAGTTCAAGATATCAAGGTTGACTATTGATTAAAAACGGAAAATGAACAGTGGCCTCCGTGTTTAATTGAGATTTTTTTGACTTCTCCATCCACCCTCACTCATTGGTTTGGCATGTTGGCCTTCATTATTAAAACCATTGAAATAAATGTACTTACTGGAAAAATTTAACATCCAACTCTTTAGAGGGTCTTTTAGTACAACCAAATACCGACCTTTTTAGATGCCAAAAAGATCAAAATTATTTGGATGGAAACAGGAAATGAACGGTTGCCTTCCGTGTTAAAGTGGGATGTTTTGTTAAATCACTCATCCACCTGACTTTCTGTCAGACTTTTTCACTCTATAATGTCACCTGACTTCTGGCCACTAGAGGGCTTCTCACTTGAACGAAAACAGATGTTGCTTTAGGGCATTAACTGTAACAGTTAATGGGAGGACAGTGCATATTGAAAAGAAAAAGCCATATTTATAAGGCCAACCCTTAGACTATACAACACATCTTCCAGCAGTATCATCTGCTGAAAGGCATGTAACACTGCAGTTGCATCCTGGAGGAACATCTCTACCACTGCTGTGATGTCAGGTTTAAAGCTCAGCAGCTTGTGTGAACACTTCCAGTCTGTCTCCCCAGGTGATTTGTGGACCTGACGGAACCCAGCATTTACAGTGGTGGAAAAATGAAAAGTTTCCCCCTCTTTTTTTCGGCCATGAGTTGAGTGGGGAAGATGGATAGGAGTGTAGTCCAGCTGTGCCCCGCCCACATAATTTGGCTGTGGTTCAGCCCCTGGGCCTCATAAATCCCAGAGCCAGGATCAGTGCTGAGGGGAGGTGAGAGACAGGGAGCAGGCAGCACACATCGATCAGTATCTATCACCTGGGCACCAAGCAGGAAGACACACACTTAGACTGATACAAACACTTCTCTGTACACACTGCAAATCCTAATCCACCCGTGACACAAAATTTTAATGTAAAGTCTACACAAATGCCCCAGATTGTCCAGAAGATGTAAAAACTTAATGTTCACCTCACACAAACACTTATCCCTTGTGAGGACCTATTTTTTCTATGTTAACTCAACAATTTTTGAGTTTTGAGTTAACTTGACTAAAAATAATAAAGCCAATTTTGTTTAATTATTTAAAGTCCAAAAAACAGCACTATCATTGTGCACTTAACATGTTGTGGCATGTTGGGGCTTAATGGGAGTGCTTTCCCAGCATTCTGTAAGACAATGTGTTTAAGGCCATAAGGCAAATAAAACGGTGTTTAAATGTATTCTAAATCACTCACGTTACCCCTTGCGTAGTGATGGATGTTTATACATTTCACAATGGTTTTAATGGGTTATGGTTAATGTTGTGATAAAAGACATTTTGCACCATAACTTGAGTCATATTCACCGTTAGTGAGGTCCCGCCTGTGTGGATATTAGAGTGTCTAAAATAAAGTCGTGCAGTCAAGAAACCTAAGACTCGCTTCAATATATTTTTATAGCTCAATGACATTTAAAAAAAAGTCATTGTAAAATGTGCACTCAATGTTTACTATGTCCATATGACAAAATTAAATGCTCAAACGACAAGATAAAAAAAAAAACTATGTTACTGTATTGTACAAAACAAAAAGTTTTGTGTACAAGCTGTTTCCAAAAAAATGCTTAAGTTGACTGAATTAATTGGAGTTTATAGTGAAAGAACTGAGTGTGCTCGATGTCAGAAATCCTGCAACATTACTGCTGCTGTTTGTAACTCAGCTAGACTCAGACCACTTATACAGGACCTAGAGACTGTATAAAACATGGTCACAGTGTAACATCACTCCTAGGTAACATGGTCAGTTTTTAAAACCCCTGGTCCACCAGGACGCTCCTATCTGTAAAATTTTGTAAACTTCTAACCCTTCAATTCAATTCAATTCAGTTCAATTCAATTCAATTCAGTTCAGTTCAATTCATAAAGTAGCCAATATGTGCCCAATATCACAAATCACAATTTTCCTCAGAGGGCTTTACTGCATACGGCATCCCTCTGTCCTTTGGACCTTACTCCCCCAAAAAAAACTTTAACTGGCAAAAAAATGGTAGAAACCTTAGAAAGAGCAACAGAGGAGGGATCCCTCTTCCAGGAAAGACAGATGTGCAATAGATGTCGTACAGAACAGATCAACATAATAAATTTACAGCAATCCATATGACAAAATGATACATAAAGAGAGACAGAGAGAGATATCGAGAGTGAGACTGAGAGAGAAGCAGGGTAAGCAGTAATGACAAGAGCTACAATAACATTAGTGGTAGTAATAATATTGTTATAATAATAACAGTAATTTTGGTAGCATATGTTGTATGTATATATTAATATATGATAGAATATGTATATGACAATAATATTAATATATGTATAATTATGGCAGAAGTATGACGAATAATAACAGCAATAATGGGAGGCATTAGGCAGGACCACGGCAGCAGTGCAATCACAACACATGATCCAGGCACAGCTGCGATTGAAGGGAACCTGCGGGAAAGTGGAGGACAAAAGCTCCGGAGAAGAAGTCGAGTTAGTGACATGCAGTAAAGCTAGCAAGTTAGCGAACTCATTCTGTCATTGATTTTGAAGCCTATCCTAGCATGCAATGGGGAAAAGATAGGTTGCCTGTCCAACAGGGTAAAGAATTATAATAGCAGTACCAAATCAAGCACTCTTAAAGTAATACTGATACTAAAAGAGTTCTTCCTTTCATACCTTCTTCAGATGCCACTATGGACTGAAAATAATCAGTTTATTTATAATCATATACATACATAGAAAAAACAGGAAAAAAAGAAAATTTTAATTTTAAACTGTCAGTGGGTTTACATGGACAGTGTAGCAGCTAAAATATATTTCTTGCCATTTTGCTTTAGGTTTTACGTCATTTCTATTGATTACGTCATTTGTGTTGGGCACAGCCAGGGGTGTGGTCATTCTTTGTTAGTGTGTGTGGTGGCGGGAGTTCAAACAAAGAAAGAAGGAAAGAAAGACACAGAGGGAGATAGAGCCTCATATTTTTTGTTGACCGTACTTAATTTTGTTTATCCACGTTCGGTCGTTATCTATTTCAGTTTACCATCATTATTTTATTTTTTTGCTTGGACTGCTTGTTTGCACTTTTGACCTTTTGTTAGAATAAACTTTCAAATCACATTGGACCTGTGGAGTCTTTGGATAGAACGAGTCACAAAGGGCTCTCGTCTCTCAGTAGCTGAGCTGTTTTAAAGACAGCAGCAATATTTAGTCAACAAAAAATATATCAACGTTGATCAAAAGACTTTGGATCGCGGAGACGCGGATGGTGTTGGATTTTATGGACCTCGGACCTTTGGATTGGACTTTTGGAATTGGTATTTCGTTGGAAAGGATTAAGCGCACCGGCATGGAAAAAAGAGATCACAGTGGAGCGCTGCGCAAAACCGAAACGGAGTGAAAGGAGAGTGACAGCGGCGGCGCATCACAGCCATCAGAAGCGGTATGTTGAGATTCCTTTTGTGTATTGAATGAAATTGGAACACAATGTGGACTTGGACTTGACGCCGCTTGTCCAGAGGGGACTGTTGTTTGGCCTGTGTGATTGTGCGCGCTGGATGTGCCGAGCCATCGGCTAAGTTTGGAACCCGTTTGGATTGTTTATGACACTGTGCTGCTCGTTGGAGCAAAAGAGTACACGGATTATAAATTGGAGCTGTGGGACATTGTGACTTGACTCACGTGTTTATCTTTTGCTGTGTAACCTTGATAAACTGTGCATGCCGAAAATATAAATAAGAATGAGTGAAACAAAGGATGCGAATGGAGATGGAATGGAGAAGAGGACAGTGAAGCTTACAGCCAGAGCGCTGGATTGGAAAATTGAAACCTTTCAACAAGAGTGTAATACAGCGGTGAAGAAACTTAAAGGACTCACACGCGAAATTAATGAGCTCATGAAAAGTGATGAAAATGCAAAGGATGTGCAATGGAACTTGGATAAATTGATTCAACTGTTTGAAAGTGCAAAGGCTGTGCATGAATCTGTTATTGTATTGCTTCCCAAGGAGGATCAAGAAATTCAGGCTGACTGGTTTGCACGTGTAACTAAATACCACACAGACTTTGTGGAGGACGTGAAACAATGGCTTTTTGAGAATGAAAGACACTATTTGCAAACAAGCCATGTTTTACCAACTGTTGCAGATTCAGACACTCCTCCAGTCTTACCTGAGACAGCACCTGTTGAATCAAAGGAGGAAATTACTCCACAAGACAATCCCCCCCCTCACTTAAACCTTAAAGCAACATCTGATGTGCAGGAACTAATTCAACCTGGTGACAGTGTGTCTAATGTTGCAAGCAGCAAGAAAAGCAAACACAGTGCTTCCAAGGCAAGCTCCAAAGTATCAAGTACTTCATCTGCACGCATTAAAGCTGAGGCCGATGTTGCCGCACTTGTTGTTCGTCAGAAAATGCTAAAAGATAAACATGCTCTGGAGGAACAGGAACAGCTCATAAAGAGAAAGAAGGAGCAGCTGCAGCTGGAAGCGGACATTGCTGCTATGACGGCCAAGATGCACGTACTTGGAGCATCAAGAGGATCCAGTATACAAAGTCATCCTACAAAAAAGTCGGATGGTATGATGTCATATTTTGAAAAGCACCAAGAAAAGAAAGCACTTCATGTTGACGCAAAACCTTTCGTGCCAAGCTTACAAAACATGCAGCCACAGGGACAAAGTCTCCCAGATCAAAACAGCACCAATCCACAAACCATTACAGCACCTGTAACTGCACACAGAGCTGCAACTCACACCCAGCCTTCTAGTACAGACCCCAGAACACCCAACGCAAGCAACATGAATGCAGATGAGCATGCACGTGTGACGCCACCAGCCATTTTACCTACCTCAAACAATGGTGACCAGAACAACATATACAGTGTCATGGAGAAACAAAACGAAATAACTGCACTGTTAATTCAGCAACAATGCCTTTCTTCTATGCCAAAGAGGGAAATTCAAGTTTTTGATGGTGACCCCCTTCAGTACCAAACATTTATTAAATCCTTTGAACACAGTATTGAAAACAAGAATGAAAACTATAGAGACTGTTTATATTACTTGGAGCAATACACAAGAGGACAGCCAAGGGAAATGGTGAGGAGCTGCCTACACATGGACTTGGAAAGAGGATACAGGAAGGCTAAATCTTTACTTCGGGAGCATTTTGGCAACGAGCACAAAATCGCTAGAGCTTACATGGACAAGGCTCTTGCATGGCCATCAATAAAACCTGATGACACAAAATCCCTTCAAGCATACACCCTTTTTCTTCAAGGATGTTGCAACGCCATGGAAGATGTTGACTACATGAAGGAGCTGGACATGCCTTCAAACATGCTCAACATCATAAAGAAATTGTCCTATCGGCTGAGGGATCAATGGAGAACTGTGGCTTGTGATTTCCAGGTAAAATATAAACAAAGAGCTACCTTCAAGGATGTAGTGGATTTCCTGGAAAGCGAAGTAAGGATTTTGACAGACCCAGTGTTCGGAGATATCAAAGACACTCCAGCAGTGAGCAAAGACGTAAGGAGGTTCAAGTCACAACCTCAACCTAGGATAAAAGGAAATACCTTTGCTACCACTGTGACACTTAAAGAACCAAATGGAAAAGGCACGAAGAAAAGAGAAAGTTCGCTGGACTTGAAAAGCTGTTTGTTTTGTGATGGTGGACATGTTTTGGATGTGTGTACAAAATTAGAAAAGAGGACACATGATGAGAAAATCGCTTATATGAGGAAAAATGGAATATGTTTTGGCTGTTTGTGTAAAGGGCACCTCAGTAAAGACTGCAGAAAGCGACTCACCTGTGACATATGTGGTTTAAAGCACCCGACGATGTTGCATATTCACCAGAAGAAAAAAGAGATGGACACACAGCAAACAGAAATAAAGGACACAGCTAAAAGGACTTCTGTAGCTTCAGTCCAAACCGGTGGTCTTACCGGGGCCGGTGAAGACAACTGCAAACTTTCAATCGTGCCTGTGCAAGTGAAAGCCAAGAAGGGGAGTACAATAGTACACACGTATGCATTTCTTGACCCAGGGAGCACAGCATCTGTATGAAAGGCTCTCGGTCTGATGACATCACAGCTCCGCCTCCTCGTCATCTGAGTGCGGGCCTCACCTCATTCAGCTCAGTCTTCCAGTCATGAGAAGTTGTGTACAGAGTTGTTTCTTAGCTGTTCATGTTCCCTGCCTGAATCACCAGTAGTGTGTTGTGTGTTCAGCTGTGTGCGTCCCTGAGAATAAGTAAGTACATATGGTTGATTTAGTCTATGTGTTGAGAAGTTGTACAGTGGGTACCTGCAATGCCGACACTAGCGATTAGCCTGCTAGCGGCCCGCGCCCGCATGCTAGCGTTAGCGGTTAGCATGCTAGCGGTTAGCATGCTGGTGGTTAGCACGCTAGCGGTTAGCGCGCTAGCTAGCTAAGTTGATCTTTTATTCATGTGTATTGTTAAAATGTTCCGGTTAATAGTGGGGATGAATGCACACTCATTTAACCTCGTTTAGTTCACAGTCTGTGTCATATTTAGTTTATTATGGGTGCAATTTAAGTTGTATGCTTGATGTAATAGGCCAAAATAAGCTATAACTGTGGCTCTGTGCTACGTTTCTCAGCTAAGTATGTGCTCTGTTAGCAATAGGATAACAGTAGCTGAATTAATACAGAGGCAATGTTATTGATTCCTGTTTTTACTGTTTGTTGCAGACCACACACACACACACACACTCACACACATCACAAACACGCCAATACCCAGCTGTACTACATGCACATGGGAAAATAAAGAAGGAGTAAAGAAAGAAGAACTGCTTCCCGGGTGTTCTTACCGACGCCACCTGAACAACACTCACTATCCAGACCCAGCACTGCAGTTTACCTGGTTCTCACCAACATTTATGGTCCTTCGAGCCGGATGACGTGTTGATTCGGGATCAAGATGCAAGCAGCTCGTCCAAAGAGGCAGGCGCGTCCACCGCGTTACCTAGATGACTATGAAGTCGACACAGTAAGCTATAGAAGGCATCATTCTCCTGAAGCTGCTGCCATGTATGAGGAGGAACATGAGCGGAGATCTGATGTGGAGGGAGACGTCGAGATGACACCCACTACATACTCACGCAGTCCATATCCTCAGCGCCAAGTGCAGTGGGACCCAGCCCTCGATCGACAAGAGGATGAGTACTTCCCTAGACGAAGTACAGGATATGACAGGAGGCGCGAAGTGACTCATGAGATCTTCCCACCTTCTCCTGAACCCAACATGAGACGCGACTGGGCTGCTTCGTGTAAGGCTGAGCTACAGGAGATTCGTATGGAGCACATGAAGCTGCGTCAATCCTATGAGTACATGTGGGATAACATTGCTCAGATAAGAGATATTCACAAAGACATGAAGTCACTAACAGACACCGTTAAGGCTCTAGGTAACGCCCAGGCAGAGCACCAGCACCCAGATATGCAATTCCCTCCCCCTCCACCTCCTCCGGGTCTGTCAGTCACTGATAGAGACACCGGCGACAGTGACTGGCCACCACCTCCACCATGGCCATCAACAGGTGAAGTGGCAGAGCCATCAGACCGTCATGAGAGGGATGAAATGGTCTCAGCCATAGATAGAATGATGAGTGAGCTACACCTCCTGAAGCAGAGCGCTACCTCAAGCCCAGCGACTAAGAGTCGCATAACTGCTAGTCCCGGAGCAGGCTATTCACCAAGACCAACGCCACCATGCAGGCCTCCTCCATTCCAGCCCTTTACAGCTCGAGTGATGTCTGCCAGCCCTAATACCTCCAGTTCCTTCAGCCATAGGAGTCAGTATGAGCCTGAGCACCGCTTCCGCTGTTCACCTAGCCCCCAAGCAACCTATAGGTCTTCACCCCAAAACAACCAGCAATCATTTGCTGCCTCTGCTGCCGAGGAGAGGGTGTATAGAGGACCCAAGCCTAAGATTCCATTTTTCAGTCACAGTGATCCCATGGAGTTCGCCCGGCTAAAAATAGCTCTTGAGAATCTGCTGCCAGCAGACAGCACCGAGCTCTTTAAATATCAAGTCCTTACGGATCATCTGAGACTCGAAGAGGCTTGTTTAGTGGCAGATTCGTACCTTAACTCACTCACGCCTTACTCCGACACAATGGCAGCCTTAGACGAGAGGTTCGGCCAGCCCCATCATGTGGCTCTGAAGAGGATAGCTACAGTTATGGAGTCACCAGAGGTCAAGCGCGGAGACGCTGCTGCTTTTGAGAGGTTTGCACTGCAGGTACAATCTCTGGTTGGCATGCTTCAGACTCTTGGTCCTGACGGAGATGTGGAACTTAAATGTGGTTCCCACGTCGCCCGTCTCCTTACCAAACTCCCACCTGAGCTAAGGGCTGACTTTCGCCGGCACATGCTTCAGCACCCAGGGGCCACGTACACCCTGATAGACCTGGCAGGGTGGCTACGATACGAGTCCTGGTGCCAAGGCTATGATGTCCAACCAGCCAGCAAAGGACAAGGTCCACAAAGTTTTAAGAGTGACAAGCGGCAGGGTAGACAGGCAGCTTCTGTGTTACATGGGGCAGAAGATCCTACAACCACAAATCCAACAAGTAAGTCCCCCATGCAGTCACAGAAGAGAAGTAGGGCTAAACCCTATTGCCCATATTGTGAGAACTCAGAGCACTTCCTGAATAAATGCCAAGCAATTCAGAGACTCACTAAAGAACAGGTCACAGAGTGGATTAGACTGAACAAACGGTGCTGGCGCTGCGCCAGAGCCCACCAAGCAGCTCAGTGTGACCTCAAGAAACTCTGTGAGGTGTGTCAAGGGAAACACTTGAAGGTGCTCCATGACGTCAACAAGAGAGGCACATCTGAGCCACCTAAAGAGGGGACCTGCTTAGTCAGCACCAATGCAGAAGTTCTCTACCTGGACCGTCCATCAGATTCCACCAGAGTACTGTTGAAGGTCATTAAAGTTCTGCTTAGCCATCATCATCGCACGCTGGAAACCTATGCCGTCTTAGACGACGGTTCGGAGCGGACCATGCTTCTCCCAGAGGCTGTGGAACAGCTTGGACTGGAAGGCACCCCTGAGAACCTGAGCCTACGCACCATAAGGCAGGATGTCCAGACACTCAGAGGAGCATGCGTGTCATTCCGCATATCTCCAGCTGCTCATCCACAGAGGAGTTTCAGCATTACACGAGCTTTCACAGCACGGCGTATCAGTCTTGCAGAACACTCCTACCCCATCAGATCCCTGCAGAAGAAGTACAAGCATCTTGCCGGTCTCCCCCTCCAGCAGTTCGATCGGGTTAAGCCCCTCATCCTTATAGGTGCTGATCACCCGCACCTTCTAGCTCCAGTTGAGCCAGTACGGTTGGGCCCACCAGGAGGTCCTGCAGCAATTCGCACTCGGCTGGGATGGACTCTTCAGGGCCCCACCAGATGCCTCCAGCAGAAGTTATCTCATCAGCAGTGCCTCTTCACCACAGTGTCTCCACAAACCACTGAACTGATGAAGAATGTGCAGAGACTTTGGCAGATGGACGTGCTGCCTTTCAGGAACGACAAATTGGTTGCACGGTCCAAAGAGGATCATGAGGCAATTGCGCTGCTAGAGGCAAAGACAACACGTGTGGAAGTTGACGGTGTTTTACGGTATGCTACCCCTTTGCTCAGGAAACACCAGGCTCCACCTTTCCAAGCAACTAAGGATGCAGTTATGCCAAGTCTGAGGAGCATGGAGAAGAGACTGGCAAAGAACCCACAGCTCGCAGAGGCATACTGTGAGGAGATCTGTAAGCTGGTCAGAGCAGGATCAGTGGAAAAGCTCGATCCCGACCACTCAGCAGAAGGTGAATCATGGTTCATCCCCCATCATTTAGTCACCCACAACGGAAAGAACCGCATTGTGTTTAACTGTTCTTACCAGTTTTGTGGTCTCAACCTGAATGATGCCCTTCTGCCAGGACCAACCCTGGGTGCCTCTCTCCTCGGGGTCTTGCTGCGTTTCAGACAGCATGCAGTGGCCATCAGCGGGGATATACGGAGCATGTTCCATCAGGTCAGGCTCCTACCTGAAGACAGGCCGCTTCTGAGATTCGTGTGGAGAGACATGAGGCGAGAGGACCCTCCAGATGTGTACGAGTGGCAGGTCCTACCATTCGGCACGACCTGCTCCCCATGTTGCGCCACATTTGCGCTACAACTGCATGTCAAGGAGCACAGCTCAGCTGATGAAGATGTGAGACACTCTGTGCAGCAGTGTTTCTATGTCGATAACTGCCTGCAGAGTGTGCCAACCCCTGAGGAAGCCAAGGAGCTTGTAGACAAACTCCACAACCTTTTGGCCGCTGGTGGTTTCGAACTTCGGCAGTGGGCTAGCAACACTCCCAGCGTCATCAGTCACCTGCCCAAGGACTCCAGGTCAGACAGCATTGAGCACTGGCTTTCACAGGGTGACCCCAGCCACGCCGAATCTGCACTCAGGCTAAGCTGGCACTGGGTGTCTGACAGGCTCGGATACAAACACCGGCCTTTGGAGTATGGAACACTCACAATGCGGAATGTCTACAAAGTCTTAGCCCGGCAATATGATCCACTGGGGTACATTCTGCCATACACGACCAGGGCGAAGGTCCTTGTCCAGTGCCTCTGGGATAAACAGCGCAACTGGGATGATCCTCTTCTCCCCCAAGAGCTGCTGCAGGCCTGGAAGGTTTGGGAAGCAGAGCTTCAGGTGCTACCACGCATATCCCTGCCTCGACCTTACATCCCAGCTCAAGTTGACGTGGCCACCAGACAGATCCATATTTTTAGCGACGCTTCAGAGAGAGCCTATGGATCAGTCGCATACCTGCGAACAGAGGATACCTCAGGTCAAGTCTACCCGTCCTTTCTGGTAGCCAGATCCAGGGTTGCCCCACGTCGACGGACCTCCATGCCCAGATTAGAGCTCTGTGGTGCCCTCACTGGAGCACAGTTGGCTCAACTATTGGAGAGGGAGCTCACATTGCACATCGACCAGACCATACTGTGGACTGATTCAACCACAGTACTCACATGGCTCCAGTCTGAGTCATGTCGTTTTAAAGTATTTGTGGGCACACGTGTGGCAGAGATACAGGAGCTGACAGAGTCCAGCTGCTGGCGCTACGTAGACTCGTCCCAAAACCCTGCAGATGACATTACACGGGGGAAAACCCTAGAAGAGCTCACAGAGCCCAACCGATGGAGTCAAGGGCCGCCTTTCCTCCTCAAGGGGCCTGAAGAGTGGCCAGTGAAGCCATCCACGATGACGGAGCCTGATCCATCAGAGTATCGCAAGCCTATCTTCTGCGGCATGACATCAGTGGTTGAGCAACCAAAATTGCCTACTGCTGAACAGTATGCCTCCTGGAAGGATCTGGTTGAGGCTACTGTGCAGGAGCTTCATGGGGCGGCTACTCAGACTGGTGTCCCCACAGCGTCCGACTATCAACATGCAGAGATGCTGATCTTCAAGCGGGTGCAACAAGACAGCTTCCAAGAGGAGCTACGCCTCCTGGAGGCAGGCAGACCCGTTCAGAACAGTAGCCGGTTACTCACCCTGTCTCCAGAGCTGGATCCCGATGGAGGACTCATACGGGTTGGAGGAAGGCTACGCAGAGCGGAGGTGCTGGAGACTAGCACCATGCATCCGATCGTCTTGGATCCTGCCCATCCAGCCACAAAGCTCTTGATACAGGATTACGATGCCCGCCTCTGTCATCCTGGGCCTGAGCGTGTGTATGCGGAGATGCGGCGCACCTTTTGGCTCCTGCGAGGGAGAGAGGCAATCAGACGCATACAGCACCTTTGCAAGGAGTGTCGTAGATGGAAGGCCCGTCCTTCAGTGCCGAAAATGGCAGACCTCCCACCAGCGCGTCTACGCCTCTTCAAGCCACCCTTTCATTCGACTGGTGTCGACTGCTTTGGGCCATTCCAGATCAAGCTGGGCCGGCGCACAGAGAAGGAGGTGGGGCATAATCTTTAAATGTCTTACCACCCGTACGGTGCACTTTGACCTCTTGTACAGCCTGGATGTCGACTCCTATCTGATGGCCCTTAGAAGGTTTATAGCTCGCAGGGGAACCCCAGCAGAGGTCTATTCAGACCAGGGGACCAATTTCAAGGCTGGTGAGAAGGAGCAGCGTAAAGCATTTGCCAACATGAATCCAGAACTCCAGCAGCGCCTGGCAAAGCAAAAGATCGCCTTTCACTTCAACCCTCCTGCAGCTCCACATTTCGGTGGAGCTTGGGAACGTGAGATTCGATCAGCGAAGGCTGCTTTGTACATCATAATTGGAGTTCAGTCAGTGTCTGAAGAGGTACTCCAAATGGTCTTGCTGGAGGTAGAGGCTATTCTAAACTCAAAGCCTTTAGGCTATGTCTCATCCAGCATAGCGGATGAAGACCCAGTGACACCAAACGTCCTCTTAATGGGGCGTCCGGATGGTGCACTACCGCAGGTGGTGTATCCTATGGACAAGGGACTGACCAGAAAGAGATGGAAACATTGTCAGATCCTGGCGGATCAGTTCTGGGCCAGTTTCATCCGGAAGTACCTGCCCACATTACAGCCTCGCCAGAAATGGCATGCTAACCCGGATGACCTCACTGTGGACTCAGTGGTACTGTTAGTGGATCCACAGCTCCCCCGAGCCAGCTGGCCCATTGGAAGGATCAACAAAGTGCATCACAGTGCAGATGGTCATGTCAGGTCAGCAGACGTGCGTGTAAAGGATAGGATCTACACCAGACCAGTGGCCAGACTCATCCGCCTTCCTGCCATCCCTGATGCAGATGAGGACACAGAGTAACTACCATTCACCAAAGGTTCCTGCTGATGAGCCTTTCTTTTGAGCAAATTGCCATAGCAATTTGGGGGCGGCTGTATGAAAGGCTCTCGGTCTGATGACATCACAGCTCCGCCTCCTCGTCATCTGAGTGCGGGCCTCACCTCATTCAGCTCAGTCTTCCAGTCATGAGAAGTTGTGTACAGAGTTGTTTCTTAGCTGTTCATGTTCCCTGCCTGAATCACCAGTAGTGTGTTGTGTGTTCAGCTGTGTGCGTCCCTGAGAATAAGTAAGTACATATGGTTGATTTAGTCTATGTGTTGAGAAGTTGTACAGTGGGTACCTGCAATGCCGACACTAGCGATTAGCCTGCTAGCGGCCCGCGCCCGCATGCTAGCGTTAGCGGTTAGCATGCTAGCGGTTAGCATGCTGGTGGTTAGCACGCTAGCGGTTAGCGCGCTAGCTAGCTAAGTTGATCTTTTATTCATGTGTATTGTTAAAATGTTCCGGTTAATAGTGGGGATGAATGCACACTCATTTAACCTCGTTTAGTTCACAGTCTGTGTCATATTTAGTTTATTATGGGTGCAATTTAAGTTGTATGCTTGATGTAATAGGCCAAAATAAGCTATAACTGTGGCTCTGTGCTACGTTTCTCAGCTAAGTATGTGCTCTGTTAGCAATAGGATAACAGTAGCTGAATTAATACAGAGGCAATGTTATTGATTCCTGTTTTTACTGTTTGTTGCAGACCACACACACACACACACACTCACACACATCACAAACACGCCAATACCCAGCTGTACTACATGCACATGGGAAAATAAAGAAGGAGTAAAGAAAGAAGAACTGCTTCCCGGGTGTTCTTACCGACGCCACCTGAACAACACTCACTATCCAGACCCAGCACTGCAGTTTACCTGGTTCTCACCAACAGCATCGTTCTGTACAGTGGGCCTGATGACCAAGCTTAAGCTCCAAGGAAGAAGGTCAAGTATTCTTTTGAGAACCATGGGTGAAAGAAAGGTCGTTGGAACCAACATTGTTTCAGGTCTTGAAGTTGCTGGTCTGGATAGCACCAATTTTTGTGATCTTCCAGGTATATACACCCAGAAGACTATGCCTGTGCATCAAGGAAACATCCCACATCAGAAAGACATTGAACAGTGGTCTCATTTGGATAATGTTTATCTGCCTGAAATTGAATCTGAAATCGAACTGCTGATTGGCTTGGATGTGCCAAAGGCTCTGGAGCCACTTGATGTTATAAGGAGTGTTGGAGACGGACCTTACGCTGTAAAAACCATGCTTGGATGGACAGTTAATGGACCGCTTGGAAAAAAGGACGAGGATGCTCAGGAAAAGTCAACAGTCAATGTGAACAGGATCTCTGTTGTAAAACTTGACGAGCTGTGGGAGCAACAGTTCAGGAATGACTTCCCTGAGTGTGTGAGAGAAGATAAAGAACCGTCAAAAGAAGACAAGATGTTTTTGGATTTGGTCTCACAATCTGCCACACTAGTTGATGGCCATTATTGCATTCACTTACCTTTAAAAGAAAAGGAAATATGTATGCCTGACAACAGAAGCGTCGCTGAACAACGCACACTTAACCTAAAGAAAAGATTTAAAAGAGACTCATCTTTCCACTCTGACTACACCAGCTTCATGTCTGACATGCTAGCCAAAGGATATGCCGAACAGGTACCGGATTGTGTTCTGGAACGCAGTGATGGCAGAAAATGGTATCTGCCACATCATGGGGTCCGACATCCACAAAAGAAGAAACTGAGAGTGGTGTTTGACTGTGGAGCAACGTTTCAGGGAGTTTCACTGAACTCTCAGCTCTTACAGGGGCCAGACCTGACCAGTACGCTAAAAGGAGTCTTGACTAGTGTGGCAAGACTACGAGGGTTAAAGTTACTTTGATTAGTCAGCAAGTATCCGACAACGCCACCTGGGGGAATTTCACCCCCAGGAAATCTATTAAAACACAAAACACTCTAGCTCTGACAAAAAGGTCACACAGGTACGAGCAACACAAGAGACAGACGTGATTCCCAGATAAATTATACACAATATAGTTTTATTAATAACATTTTAAAACTTTCAATCTTGGGCAAGATCTCTTGGTGGACGTGTGCGCAGCATAAAATAGTAAGTGGCCAAATATTGCACAGTCTCCCGGGGCCTTCTAGCGGTTTGATTAAGTCCGTGTAATAGAGTACAGGAAGGACGGACACAGGGCTGAGGGCTCACCTGGCAGAGATGACTAACTGAGGGGAAGGGGGAAGGGTCCTGATGCTGCACACCACACGTGAAGAAAAAAATAACCCACACTGTTGAATAACACCCAAGTGCACTACTGTACAGGAAGTGAAGGGACCACCACCACGGGGATCAGTCAGTCACTCGCACACACCGGCCCAACAGCTCCTGTCCGAAAGAAACAAAAGATTCAAACTGTTAGTCAGGGCAAAAAGGGGCAAACCAAATAAAATAAGCTGCCCCGACACCACACTATTCCAGGCCCAATAGGTCACCACCAAAGTAACCTGTGCTGCTAAATGCCACTTACCCACACACACAGTTAACCCAGTAAACAAAACACAAGAAAAAAAAAGAAAGAAAGAGAACAGTTTCTACCAAAGAAAATCACTAAATAACTAAACCCAAAACCTACAGAAAATGATCAATTGATAACAAATTACAAACTCTCAAAGGAAAAAAAAAACAATTTCTGCAAAAAAAAATAACTAAATAACCAAAACCCAAAACCTACAGAAAATGATCAATTGATAACAAATTACAAACTCTCAAAGGAAAAAAAAACAATTTCTGCAAACAAAAATAACTAAATAACCAAAACCCAAAACCTACAGAAAATAAATTGGTAAAGAATTACAACACTATACACAGTAACAACAAATATAAATACAATACCAAAAAAAAAAAGATTAACCAAGGGCTACTAGGTTAGCTGATGCGGAACAGTCTCAATGGTGCAGCTTTAAATCACACACTACATTAAATTCCGCTGCAGAAAACAGCACCACTTGCGGTGCCACGCTCAGTTCTCGTCCTAGAGAAGTTACTCCGGGTGTATTAAAGCAACACGCACACCTAAGGTTTAGTTTAAAAGAACCAAACCCGGAAAACCATAACAATCTTTTAAAAGAACAGATGCAAATGCGCTTGCCGCGATGAACCCATTGACAGAACAGCAGTAGCGCAGCGGCCCACGTCAAAGATGGAGCCACCTGCTGTGATATTAAACAGACTAAAATTACTACACCGAATTACAGTTAGATGGATCAAAACGAGCAAATTCACGCATACCTACCAGTCAGTTGAGGCTCAGCTGTACAGGCAACAGGGGAGGTAGCGGTAAACGGCTGCAGCTTAACTGCCAACAGCAATCAGAAACCAGTGTCACATTTCATATGCAGCCCAACAAAAGCACATTAAAAAAAACACCAGACAGCAATGAGCCAGCCTACCTCGGGGATCCGACGCAGCGCGTGGATTATTACGCCTGGCTCCGAGGCCGCCACTCCCGACTCCAACCTCCGGCCCAAATACAAACTGGCTCTGCTACAAAGCAGAAGGCGCATCAGACATGCCTCTAAGCTGACCCAGAAAAGCAGAGATCTCATCAGGACATACCTGGCAAAAATCAACGGAGGAAGTCCGACAACCAGCGTCTCACGACAGCCACATGGATCCAACACGCCACGCCAAACACGCTGCCGACGCACACACAGGCCTCCGGAAAAGGTGGGATGACGCACATCCGAGCCGCGCAACTCTCCTCCAAATAAAGCCTTCCACAGCGCCGCCCAGTAATCAAGGTGGAATAGGAGAATTGCTCCCGGCTCGACAGCATTCAAGGGGGCGGGGAGCAAAGGGCGAGCCCACACCGCTGCTCACCCTGATCCCACACGAACACACACACAACAGGAGTGGAGACTGGCTGTGCCATCCTACCACACTAGATTCCGCAAAGAACCTGTTGTCATCGCTGCAGATATTGAAGCCATGTTTCATCAAGTCAAGGTGCCAAGTGAAGACCGGGACTTGTTGCGCTTCCTCTGGTGGCCTGACGGAGACTACAGTCAGAACATGGTGGAATACAGGATGACAGTGCACCTGTTTGGAGCGACTTCATCACCCAGTTGTGCAAACTTTGCACTGAGGAGATGCGCTGAGGACAACGTGGAAGAGTTCAGCCCTCAAGCTGTGAACACCATTATGAATAATTTTTATGTGGATGACTGCCTTGCGGCAGTAGCTTCAGAAGAGGATGCAATAGCTCTCTATCATGAACTGCGAGCTATTTGTTCCAAAGGAGGTTTCCTGCTCAACAAGTGGATAAGTAACAGTCGTTGTGTGTTGGTATCCATACCTGAAACGGAAAAGGCAGAAGAGATGAAGAATTTGGATATGGATTATGACAACCTACCTGTGGAGAGAGTGCTTGGTGTACAATGGTGTGTACAGACTGACGTCTTCAAGTTTAAAATCATCATCAAAGACAGACCACTCACCAGAAGAGGAATTCTTTCCACAGTGAGCTCAATATATGACCCCCTTGGAATGTTGTCACCTGTCGTCTTGACTGCCAAGAAAATCCTGCAAGATCTGTGCAGAAAAAAGGTTGGTTGGGATGATGCTTTAACCGATTCCACTGTGCAGGAATGGATGCGATGGATACAGGAGCTTCATAAGTTAGAAAACTTCAATGTTGATAGATGTTTGAAACCCACTGACTTTGGAACTGTTGCATCTGCTCAGTTACATCACTTTTCAGATGCATGCGAAGTTGGTTATGGAACTGTTAGCTATCTGTTACTAAATAACACTCGTGGCCAAGCACACTGTGGATTTTTGATGGGAAAAGCAAGAGTGGCTCCATTAAAGCCAGCCACTATCCCTCGAATGGAGTTGACCGCAGCCACAATGGCAAGCAGGATGGACACAGTGTGGAGAAAAGAGCTACAGATGGAATTAGCAGATTCCATATTCTGGACTGATAGCACCTCTGTGCTCAAATACATCAACAACAAAACCACCAGATTCCGTACTTTTGTGGCCAACAGAGTCACTGAAATTCACAAAGTCTCACATGCACAACAGTGGAGATTTGTTAACACAGCTACCAACCCTGCAGACATGGCATCTCGAGGTTTGAGTGGTGGAAACCTTTCTTCAGAAAGAAATATGGCTGTCTGGACCCGAATTTCTTCTTCAGTCTCAGGAAAAGTGGCCCCAAAACCCAGATGGTTTGGAAAAAATCTCATCAAAAGACTCTGAAGTCAAAGGCATAACTGTAAACGCTACACAGGTAACAACTGAAAACATGGATCCAGTGACACACTTCATCCATCACTTCTCTGCCTGGACTCACCTGAAAAAAGCAGTAGCATGGATGCTCAAATTTAGAAAACTGCTTTTGTATCTCAGCAGAAAAAGAAAACAAGCAACTCATGTTGATAATCACTCAGACAACATTCATCACAGAAACATACCACAAAACAACACAAGAAATCTTCAGACTATGAAAACCCCTCGTCTCACCGTGGAGGAACTGGCTGCTGCTGAATTGGAGATAATCTGCTTCTGTCAGAAGAGGAGGTTTGCAGATGAAATCGCAAGTCTAAGGAAAGGAATGAACGTCAAGTGGACCAGCCACATTCACAAACTCAATCCTATATTGGACAAAGATGTGTTACGTGTTGGAGGCCGCCTAAGCAGAGCAGCAATGCCAGAAGAGGTGAAACATCCAGTGATATTGGCTAAAGATTTCCACATTTCTGATCTGATTCTGCGACATATTCATGAAAAGGTGGGTCATGGTGGTCGCAACCATATGTTATCTGTCCTGCGTCAAAAATACTGGATTCCTGGTGCCACTGTGTTGATCAGAAAGATACTGTCAAGATGTGTTACCTGTCGGCGTGTAAACGCTACCCCCGGTCAACAGCAGATGGCAGACTTGCCATTGGACAGAGTCACTCCAGATGAACCCCCATTCACCTACGTTGGAGTGGACTACTTTGGACCCTTCGGGGTGAAGCAAGGAAGGAAAGTTGTGAAGCGCTATGGTGTTATTTTCACGTTTGGCTATAAGAGCAGTTCACATTGAAGTGGCATCTTCACTCGACACAGACTCTTTCATCAATGCCCTTCGACGCTTTATTGCCAGACGAGGTCAGATTAAAGAACTTCGATCTGATAATGGCACCAATTTTGTAGGAGCTCAGCGGGAATTGAAAGAAGCAATTGAAAGCTGGAATCAGAGTCAGATTCACAACACTCTGCTTAACAAGGGAATCAACTGGATCTTCAATCCCCCTGCTGGTTCCCATCATGGCAGCGTTTGGGAAAGATTGATTAAATCAGTGCGAAAGGTTCTGAACTCAACTTTAAATGTACAAAATCTTGATGAAGAGGGTCTTCACACAGTTTTATGTGAAGCTGAGGCAATCCTCAACAGCCGTCCAGTCACCAAAGCTTCAACAGACCCAAATGACCTTGAAGCACTTACCCCAGACCACCTTCTTCTCCTCAAAACCATGCCTTCATTACCACCAGGACAGTTTAAACAAGACGACATATATGCTCGACGCAGATGGAGACAAATCCAGTACATGTCAGACCTGTTCTGGAAAAGATGGATTAAAGAATATCTTCCACAACTTCAAGAAAGACAGAAATGGTTTAAAATCAAACGCAACTTCACAACAGGAGACATTGTAATCATCATGGATGATTCAGCACCTCGAAACACCTGGCTGACCGGAAAAATCACAGAGACCATTCTGGATAAAAGAGGTCTCGTTCGTCATGTCCGGATCAAGACCAAGACTGGATTTCTGAACAGACCAATCAACAAAATCTGCCTTCTATTGGAGTCAGAAGAACTTTGAAACCCAGACTGACTTTGTTTTTGTTTTGAACTTTGACCTTTGCCCTTGCGCACTACAGTACATACACACAGACACTATGAACTATGGACTGATCCAGAGTGACAATAAGGATCACTCTCTCTCTCATGCACGTCTAGCATTCTTATGAAGAAAGAAGATTTCATAATGAACTTTATGTTGAAATGTACTTGTATGTGTGGTTATCATTCATTGTGTAATTATTATTGTTTGAATTATAATAATTAGGGGCCGGTATTGTAGCAGCTAAAATATATTTCTTGCCATTTTGCTTTAGGTTTTACGTCATTTCTATTGATTACGTCATTTGTGTTGGGCACAGCCAGGGGTGTGGTCATTCTTTGTTAGTGTGTGTGGTGGCGGGAGTTCAAACAAAGAAAGAAGGAAAGAAAGACACAGAGGGAGATAGAGCCTCATATTTTTTGTTGACCGTACTTAATTTTGTTTATCCACGTTCGGTCGTTATCTATTTCAGTTTACCATCATTATTTTATTTTTTTGCTTGGACTGCTTGTTTGCACTTTTGACCTTTTGTTAGAATAAACTTTCAAATCACATTGGACCTGTGGAGTCTTTGGATAGAACGAGTCACAAAGGGCTCTCGTCTCTCAGTAGCTGAGCTGTTTTAAAGACAGCAGCAATAGACAGTTTAATTCCCTTTTCATTCGGAATGAAAGTTCATTCCTATTAAAAGTGATCTTGTAAACATCTAATTCGGAATGAACGTGGCCAATGCGATTGGAAATTCATTCTGATGTAAGGGGCTAGAATATTCCATTTCTAATTCTGAATGAAAGAATTTCTCACACTTGTATACACTCATTCCTCTTCAAGTTCATCCCAGTCTTTCTGCACATGCTCGCTTCCTTGCACTTCGGGCACGATGACGTATATATCGCTGAAAAGCATTACAAATGAATCGATGAAATGTTAAGAAGTTTTGCAAATTAGAGTCCTTTTCAGATGTTTTTATAATAATGATAGTGTAGATGTTGATTGTAGAGACGAAAGTAGGTTGTTCTAAAGAGATGGTAGTTGGGCAATCACATGACGCATTGAATTGAAGAGTGCTTGCAGTGATTGGCTGCAAGCAACACCATCAAAATAGTGATTCTTTTCTAGATCTGGGTACGAAAAGGAGTTTGCAGGTATCATGTGACTGCAGAGGGTTTAATACTGTAATAAATGTGGATTTTCCTAATTTAGCAGAAAGTTCTGCTATGTCAGCCCTTCAAATAACCACAGTTGTGGGTAGGTAATATACAAAAAACCCTCTAACCGGAGGCACTACAATACATAAATACAAACTGTAAACGGGAGGCACTATAATGCAAAAATACACACTCTAAGAGAAACCCAACGATTGTCCCGCCAGCTGAGTTGCTCCTCCCCAATAGCCCTCCCTCTCCACACTATTAAAACAATGAAATAGGCCGACGTATACACAATCTGAAAATACAGTCATACAACTAATAAGTTATAAACGGTTATACTTAACTCGGCCGCCCGGTGAGACCCTCCCCCGGAGTCTGAGCTTGTGTCGCCGTCCAACTCCCCGGGGAAGCGACTTCGTTGGACGGCGTGAACAGGATTCGGCTACGGCCAGTCAGTGTCACAGCAGGCAGCAACACACGGAGCGATAGCGGCTCCAGCACTCTCTAAACCCGGCCCTAATCTAACTACAGGAGGCAACACACCTCCCCTCCTAACGCAGGAACAGCTAACCTCCTGGCTACCTGTCTTCACCGCCGGCAGTTCTAACTTGCTGCGAACAGCACCCACCCTCCTGACAGAGTGCCGAGCCGCAGTAACGGGTGTTCCAACATGAATCGCAGCGTGTCAGTGTCTTTTGTTCTCTCCTCTTCTCAGCAAAATCAGTCACACCTGAATCAAATCGAGTCATTAGGGAGTCCCGGCTGCTGACGTCACCAGCCAGGGTTATTACGGTCAGTATGACAAAGGCAAGGACATTTCCAGTTGCCTCTCTGTCTCTTCCACTAAATTTGTGCTAAATTTGGGCTCATGTCTTGGTGGTGCTTTTTGTGGTTGGCTTTTTGTGGTTGGCTTAGACAGTGGTGGCGTGTGACTGCAAGTCACTCATCAGGATGTGGAAATCAACTCATTGGTCTGTAAACTCTCCCTCAGCCAACTTCTGGCCAGTTAGCTGCTAGCTAGCCAAATCGTGTCTTCAAATGTAAACATCAATAAGCATGAAGGGAAAGATGGAGAAGAATGGGCACAAGCTGGACTAGTGTCCTGCTAGCCATTGTACAGGTGGTGGAGATAAACTGGATGACCTCCATGCTGCATCAGTTTACAGCTGGATATCAGGAACTGTAATATCTTTTGATTCACCAGAACTTGGCTAAATCCTGGACAATGCCATTCGACCAGAACCCTCTTTTTCTATATGCTTATCTGACAGAGGATTCTGGTGAGGGAAGGATAAGAGACGTGTACTTTATGGTGAATAAGGACTGGTGTGACGGAGGGAATGTAAGGTTCTGTCCTGTTCCTGCTGTGGTTCAATGCTAAATGCCGTTCAGAGACTGCTGCAAAGCGATGCTGTATTGTTAAAATATTTCACAACCAGAAACCATGGATTACCAGGACCATCCGGAAACTTGCAAAGTGTCTCAAATCACATACTTCTGTTAGTACACTTCAGTTTATTCCACCATGTAGGCTACACTACGTCCTTTTTGTGAGGTGCACTAATTTCAACAGGGTAGTGTTATCTCAAATCATGCACTGACATTTTGCACTTACTAGAAGTGACAACGGCTTTCTCTTTTTTTTTTTTTTTTAAACCACCTCTTCTTATTCTTTGTCTTTTTGAATGGCAAATTGCATATGGACAGTGGAGCATTATTGCCAACATTTAATGGCTATCTCCACCCACACATAAACCAAACTTATGCCACGTCAGTGCTGATTAAACTTTGCTGCTTTGCTAGCTAGGAGCAATCAATCAATCAATCAATCAACTTTATTTGTAGAGCGCTTTTCCTGCATGGACATGCAACACAAAGTGCTTTGCAGAATTAAAAACAATTAACACAAGAAAGAAAAACAGTTACAAAGAAAGCCCCTTCCTCCCACCCTCCATACTAGACACACACACACAGACACACACACACACACACACACACACACACATCTCACACACACAATCTCACACACAATAGGGAGACATGGCATGGCACTGAGGATCAAGGAAACGCCACCTCTGGGGTCGTCCACACTAGGAGGAGCAGCAGGCCGTGCCATCGGGGAGACCAGCACCCAGGCCCCCCGACTCCGACAGACAGGTGGACCCCCACATCGAAGGGAGGAACCACCAGCCGGCCGGGCCGAAGGGACCCAAGGACAGCACCCCCACTAGCAGACCCGACACAGCTCCCAGTGTGGAGGACCCCCCTGAGGAAACACTGGAGTTAAAAGCTAAAGACTAAAAGCATAAAATAGGACTAAAAGAATAAACAAAATAAAATAAATACAGTACCAAAAATAAAATACGTAAAATTATAAATAAAATAGAATAAATAAAGTACCAGTGATAAATAAAAACAGAAAATTATTAAGATTAATATTGTCTTAAAAAGCAAGATAAAAGCAGCGAAATAAAATACAACAGAACCAGATAAGAACATAGGAAGAGTTTAAAATTTTAGTTAAAATTTTAGTTAAAAGCCTGATTAAAAAGGTGTGTCTTTAAACTTCTTTTAAAAATATCAACAGTCTCTGCAGTCCTGAGGCTCTCCGGCAGGCTGTTCCACAGGTGGGGGCCATAGTGGCTAAATGCTGCCTCACCATGTGTTTTTGTTCTGGGTTTTGGTATGGTTAAAAGGCCAGTGCCGGAGGACCTCAGGGTCCGCGAGGGTTGACATGGTAAAAGCAGATCAGATAAATAAGAGGGCGCAAGGCCGTTAAGACATTTAAAAACCAGTAAGAGAATCTTAAAATCGATCCTGAAGCGGACGGGGAGCCAATGCAGTGACTCTAAAACCGGTGTAATGTGCTCCCGCCCTCTGGTCCTCGTCAGCACGCGTGCGGCTAAGTTTTGTAATAATTGGAGATTTAAAATACTCTTTTTGGGAAGACCAGAGAGCAGGGCATTACAGTAATCTAAGCGACAGGAAATAAAAGCATGCATTAGCACCTCCGTACTGGCCTGAGAGAGAAACGGGCGGACTCTGGCTATGTTCTTAAGGTGATAAAAACCTATTTTCGTTATATTTTTGATATGTGGAATAAAATTCAGCTCAGAGTCAAAAGTCACGCCCAAATTTTTTACTGATTGGGTTGGTTTAAGATCCTGTAGTTTTGGTAAAAGTTTCTGTCTCTGGCCTTCAGGACCTATAACTAAAACCTCAGTTTTGTCCTGGTTGAGCTGTAGGAAATTCTCTGCCATCCATGACTTGATGTCTACAATGCAGTTAAAAAGGGCATCAATTGGCCCTGTGTCATCAGGAGACACGGCGATGTATAGCTGTGTATCATCGGCATAACTATGGAAGCTGATGCCGTGTCTCCTGATGACGTCCCCAAGGGGAAGCATGTAAAGATTAAAGAGAAATGGACCTAAAATTGACCCTTGGGGAACCCCACATCCAATTTCATGAGTTCCTGAGGAACATGTATCCATACTTACATAAAAGCATCGGTCTGTGAGATAAGAACAAAACCAGTTAAGGACAGTACCAGAGAGGCCAACCAGGTGTCTGAGTCTTTTTAATAAAATGTGATGGTCTACCGTATCAAAAGCGGCGCTTAGATCCAGTAGAACCAACACTGTGAGCTTTTTGTTATCTAAATTCCACCTGATGTCGTTTAAAATCTTTAGAAGGGCTGTCTCGGTACTGTGGTTCTTCCTAAAACCAGACTGATGCCTCTCTAAAATGGTATTTCTGTTTAAAAAGTCATTAACTTGGTTAAAAACCAGTTTTTCTAAAATTTACTTAAAAACGGTAAGTTGGATACAGGTCGGTAATTATTAAGAATGTTGGGGTCTAAGTTGCTCTTCTTCAGAAGGGGCTTCACCACTGTTTTAAAGGCGGTGGGGAAGACACCCGTCTGAAGAGAGCAATTCATGATGTTTAAAAACTGCTCCTCAAAGAAACCATAAAACGTCTTTAAAAGTGATGTGGGAATTGGATCTAAAAGGCAGGTTGTTGGGTTTACTTGGGAGAAAACTCGACCAAGTGTCCTTGCATCAACCAGGGCAAAACTCTCCAGTGTTTCCTCAGGCAAGGACAACAGTCCAGGTTTGTAAACAGACAGAACTTTCTTGGATAACAGACTGGATCTGATGTCCTTGATTTTAGTTCTGAAGTGGTCTGCAAAGTCTTCACAAAGATCATCTGTTGGTATCTTAAGAACTTTATTAAAATCAGTGCCTGTTAAAATATTAAAAGTGGAGAAGAGGAACCGGGGTTGTTTTTATGGTTGGTGATGAGTTGTGAGAAATGGGAAATTCGGGCCTTTTTGACTGCGTTATTGTAGGTTTTGAGTTGTTGACGTAAAATCTCATAATGAACGGTCAGTTTACTCTTTCTCCATCTTCTCTCAGCACTCCTGCATTGTCTTTTCAGTTTATTAATTTCATTGTTTTTTCTCCACGGGGGTGTAGGTTTTCTTTTATTGTTTTCGTTACAAGTGGAGCTACTGAGTCGAGAGCTGACTTCAGTTTACTGTTAAAATTATCAACGATAAAATCACAAGGTGCAGGTAAAATTTCTGCAGGAGTGCTCTGTAAAATCTCAATAAAATTTGCAGCCACTTCAGAAGTAAGATAGCGCCTCCTCACTGTTCTCACCGGGGCCTCCTCCTGGTTAAAACTGGTGATGTTAAAAAATACACAGTAGTGGTCAGACACAGGTCGACAACAGAGGACACACCGATGGACAGGCCATGGGTTATGACCAGGTCCAGGGTGTGTCCTCTGTTGTGAGTTGGCTGTGTGACGTGCTGCTTAAAATCAAGACAATTTAAAAGGTTTAAAAACTCTCTGGATATTGGATCCGAGGTATCATCAACGTGTAGATTAAAATCACCAGTTATTAAAACCCTGCTGTAAGAGGTGTGAATGATTGATAAAAGTTCAGAGAATTCGCTGATAAAAGAACTAGAGTGATGGGGTGGTCTGTAAACAGTGATGCAAAGAATCGGAGGGCTGCTAAAAGTAAAGGCATGGTGCTCAAATGAATTGTAACTGTTAAAAGACACTCCATTTGAGGTCAGTGTGTCACTTGTAATCGATGCCGTCCCGCCTCCTCTTCTACCCTCTCTAGTAGAAAACAAAAAATTAAAATTTGGTGGGCAGGCCTCGGTGAGTACAACAGGTGCGTCAGTGCCAAGCCATGTCTCAGTTAAAAGAAGACAGTCTAACTTATTATCTAAAATCACGTCATTCATTAAAAAAGTTCTATTTAAAAGAGAGCGAACATTAAAAAGTGCCACATTGATGGTGACAGGTGGCTTGTTGATCACGGAGGTGGGTTGTGGGTGTTTTGTGAGTGGTCGAAGGTTATGGAGGTTCACAGAGTGAGTATGGTGGTGTCTGATGTGTTGATGTAGTGTAATGATTACCGGAATGGATGAGGTGTTGATGTGAATATGAGGTCCAAGTCCGGTACTGTGTGTATGGTGGTCAGAGGTGGAACTGAGTGGATAGGAACATGGACCTGGGGGACATCAATTTGTGTGGGACAGAGCAGCTGGTGCGGATTTGGGGAAAGTTGCATGCTGAGCACCGTATGCCAGGTTAGTTGAGAGCATGCGGGCACCTGCCCTGTTGAGATGGAGCCCGTCTGGCCCAAAGAGGTGTCGTCTCCAGAAAACATCAAAGTTGTTGATGAAGCCGACGTGGTGGGAGCTGCAGGCAGAGGAAAGCCATGTATTGAGGCTCAAACTACGGCTGAAGGTGCCAATCCCTCTGCCGCAGGTGGGGGTGGGGCCGGAGATAAAAACAGTCACCTGGGACTGTGAGATGGAGTTAAAAAGGTCTCTAAAATCCTGCTTTAAAAGTTCGGACTGTTGCCTGGCGATGTCGTTTGTACCTGCGTGGATAATAATCCTTTTCGCCTGCGGATGGGAGCTCAGGATGTCCGGTATTTTCCCGGTTATATCGCTAACGGTGGCTCCGGGGAACGACAGGGTTAACGCCTCCCTCATGCGGACGTGCCTCACGATGGAGTCCCCGATGACCAGGGTTGTGGGAGCGTCCGCTCGGTCTTCGGGGGAGCAAGCCAGCTCAGCCACCCCGCCACCCACATCAGGACTCCGGGTGTGATGCCTCGCCAGGCGGGGAGAACGGGAGGAGTGCCAGCGCACCGCGTCCCTCACGAGCCGCTTGCGCTGGGATGAAGAGCGGGTCGGCGCCGGCGGACGGCTCCCTGTTGGACACCCACCTGCAAGTTAGCTAGCAAGCTGATGTTAGCACTAACATTATTGTTCACAGTACCAAATCATTACAGACCTAACAAACATTACTGATGCCTTGTATTCAACATGTATATCTTACAACTGTGTAAGAGCCAGCTGTAGCCAGCTCAGGCACTGTGTTGTCCCCAGCCGCCATGTCAAAAGTTGAGAAACTTTGTGCTACATCACAAAGATGGTGACCATTGAGGATGAGAAGTGTCCATCATTCCACATTCAACTTTTGGACTGTTTGAGTGCACCAATCGTACACTGCATTTTCCCTTACTATGCAGTGTGAACCAAGGCTGTAGCCAACATTAAGGGGGGGACCAGTGGCGTCGCTAGGAGTTGAAAACATCCAGGGCTTTAGCCCTGAAGTGTGAATAATTTTTTATTTTGAATAATTCCCTGTTAAACACATGATTTTAACGTATTTTGACAAAGAATGAGCACTTGTCTTCTATTATTAGGTTGCCCAAATTGTTGGAAATCCAAAATTTGAGAACGACATTGCGAACATATTATGAAACAATGCACTAATCACAAAGAATGTAGTGATGTTGCACATCAAATTAAACAGCAAAACCTGGGCTACAAGGCTGTACAAACCCTTTTTACATGCCCCAAACACAGCTCAAACAACAACTAAATGGGGGGATCGGGCGATAATGACTCTCCTACTTGCTCTCCTGCTGCCTTTTTGTTTTTTCCCAAAAATTGTCTAATATCCATATTTACTACAAGACTAACCCTGGATTTCCACTGGATGCGTGTTCGTTGCGGTACGGCAGCGCTGGATATCCGCTGCATGCTCCGCCGTCCATCAATACCCACCGGCTGCGTTTGCTGTGCAGAGCGGTGCAGCTCACCCGGGATACACCTCGGTGCACTGCCATGATGAATATCTCCTCGTCCACGGTGTCAACGGGGTGAAATGACGTCTGAAAACCTCTGACCTGTTGACTTCAGGCCTGCCTCTGCCCATTATGTAGTTTTCAAGGTGTCGTGCAGGGAAATATGATCTGCCGTGAACACTGTGTATCTTATTTTGAAAAATAACCGGATGTTTTATTGTGTTTCTCTGCACGACTTCCTGCCCCGCACGATCTGCTCTGTGCTGAATTGCTGCTTTGTGCTCCGGCGTCCGGCAAAAATAGAAGTCCTGCGTATCTGTTGCGGAGGGCTCCGGACTGCCGGAGCTGAGACGGAGCCGGAGCTCAGCACTGCCGGAGCCAGTGGAAACACACGCATTGACTAGAACTGAATCTAATCGGCTCCGCTGCCGTGCCGGACCACAGATGCAACCAACACGCATCTGGTGGAAATTGGGGGTTAGTAAAACGTGGCGACTCTGTGCTGGCCACCAGTATGCACAATAAATACAATTGTAATACAGAGTAGCCTACTGACGTTGCACTTGAAAATATGCCCATATATGGGCATATGCCATGTAAACTGGTGTAACAGTGTGTGTGCTGCTGTGCTGCTGTGCTGCGTGTGCTGCTGTCTGTTGTGCTCCCGTGCCATGCCATGGACTTTAAGTTGGAAACGAGGTGCTTTATTAGTAAAAAAAAAAAAAATACAAAAAACGGAGGCTTAAAAGATCTGCCAAAAAAAAGCTGAATGTCTCTGTCACCCTTCCTCTTGCTCATTACGACTCACTGTGAAATTACACATGCAGCGCTTACGTTATAAAAGCTAGCCAGCTAGCTATTATAACATGGTTACATTTGGCGCAACATTTAAAAACAATAACCATTCACAACATCAAAATTTCACAACACTTTACAAAATTACAAACAGTTACAATATAGCCTACGTAACGCTCATATTACATTCTCGTTTTCCGCTTTTATTCAGTAATGAATAGAGAGACAAATTTACCTGCCTGCAGTGGCGGCTCCTGCCAAATTTCTCAGGGGGGGCAATTGTTGTGATGATGGCTGAGGTGACCCGTTCAATGGGTAAATTTGAATTAATTTGGCTCTGCAATGACGTGTCCCCCTCAGTGTATATGGTGACTACGGCCCTGTCAGCATGCACGATTAGGCTTCAGTTGTCTGGGTGCGCAAAAGTGAAGTGCGCTGGTTTTGTCATACAAAGTTTGTCAACTGGACAATATGGAGATATTTGCATCTTGAAAGCCGGACTACAAATGTGGATAGACAGGGAGAAACACAGGCAAGCCTCACACGTGGTAAGTTACGATATTCCTCACTATATGAAATGACTGATAAGATCTGTATAATTGATTGTAAAGAAATTCGTCAGGTTTTTATTTTGTAGACAATTAATTCGTATTTATAGCATGATGGAATAACAGCACAATGATGTGTGTTATATCACTGGAAAGCTCTGCTCCTGCGCTTTCATGTGATATGCGTGGCATTTCTGTGCAAGCCTGCATTTGCGAGTAATCCATCCAAGAGTAATGTGTGTGCAGAGCTGTATGAAAGCTTTGTTATACATCATTTTAGTGTAACTTTATCATTGTTTTTCGCAGTGAAAACACTGGACTACCGACAAGTGTTCGACAAAGCTGCAGTTCCGCTGTTTCATGTGATATGAGTGGCTTCCCGCTATGACGAACGGTTGCGGAGAAAATCCATAGAGAGGAACGAACAGGTGTCAATTTTGGCGCACTATGGCCCAATCCCAAACCGGCCCCTAACCCCTCCCCCTATTCACTCCCCCTCCGTTTGCACGGGCACGCGGAGCTGCGTCATATTAAGGGCCGTCCCAAACCAATTATCGATGAGTGCGAGTGAACTGCTCAGCCCTTAGATAGAGTGTGCATCAGTGCAGGCTTCTGATGAGCCCAGCAGGAAGCGCAACATCACAATAGAGTAAACAACGTACTGTAAGAGTTCCGTCTTTCTACTTTGTAAAATATTTTAGATCTACACTCACATTTGTTTTCCTCACACTGACTTTACAGTCTCAAACAAACTCACAGAATGTTTGATGTCAAAAGATGAAAACCTACACATCCATATGCTTAAATTAACTATTCAAAACTGTATAAAAACTCACTCATCCTATTCTCATGATTTAAAACAATGTATAATTATGTGTTCACAGGGACAGAAGAAAAAACAAAGCAGTTAATCCATCTATGAATACACTGTATCTCTTATCTGACTTATTAAAGTTTTGGGGTTTTTTTTAATTTAACTCATTTTAATTAATATTTAAATGTTTTTTTAAATGTTTTTTTAATAGCCTGTTGCTCTATTTTGCTTTCATAAAGCGTCTGTCGGTATCCATGGTTACATCTGCTTCCTTCTTCCGGTAGAGTGGCGAGGGCGTCCCAGGAGTGCCCTCCACAGCTGCGAGTGTAACTTGATTTGGAGTGACACTCGGTAGTGAAGTGGTAGTGGGTAGGGAGTGGTTTGGGAATGGGCCCATGTGTCATTCCTTTTTAACCCATATGGTTAAAAAACCTCTTGGATCAGCTAGAAACGTTAGCCATGTTGATCTTGAATGTGACCGCTGCGCAGTGGTGCTGCCTCAAGTGATGTCGGAATAATCGGAAAAATGAGTTTCCGACCGTAAAACAATATTTCAGTGGAAACGGTTGACAATGTGTTTTTTAAACATTTTGAGTGATAAAATACAACACATCTTCTTTGTAATATCCATGATGTCTCCACATTACCACCTAAACACTCATGAACACACAATGAAGAAAGAAGACTTCCCGTCATGGGAAATCGGACCGTCCGAGGAGCACATGAATGATACTTAGTGGTTTACATATGACGAAAACACGTTGGGGCAAGCCCTCCCGGAACCCTTAGAGATTGCAATGGAGTGCCTGCATTTAGGAAAAAAAGCATTTTACATGAAAGTCTATGAGAGTGAGGTGGGGCGATTTCCAGCCAGGCTGATATTGCCCCAAAGGGCCGGAACGTGACTTCACACTGCATATGATTGGATATTCAGAGGCAGAACGAGCTGTTTCAAGTGAAAACAATCAGAATAATTAATATATTGTGTGTATATATGACAATAATGATGATGATAAGCATGCATTTATTATCGTTTTTCTTTTCTTTTGTGGCTCAAGGAGGGGCGGCGCCCTATCGCCCTCTATTGGCCAGTCGCCCCTACATGCAGCACTCTGGCAACAACTTTGATGGCAACCAGCCTTGGCATTGGCAACTCCACTAACCACACGCAGAACTGCAATAGGCTACTTGATCCGATAGTAATAATAACCGGGTTTTGTTATGTCTAGTTATAATTATGATGATTACATTATATCATACTGAGACCAGTGTCCATTCCCTGGGACCTGAAGAAATCTGCCATTGTATTCAAACTCAGAGCCATGTTATTGTAAGGTGACTGTACTATGGTTCTGTCTTTATTGACAGAGTCCTAACAGCATTCTTTAAATTCCAAGTGTGACAGAGGCTTGTTGTAACCTTGGCAACAGCACATAGAGGTTGCACTGGTTGTCTGAGAGTTAGCTAATCAATATCTGAAGCCTATATGTGCGTGTATATGTGTAGGCCTATGTGTATGTGTATGTATGGGAGTGAGTCAACTCCAGTGGCACATGTAATCACAGTCATGTTCCACAGCAGTGTATTGCAGTGCACAGACTGGAATATAATTGCTGGCATTTAGTCGTTTACCGAACATAGTAGTTAGCAGCAAGATAAGTGCCACGCTGTGAGGTGGTCTCATCTAACGTGCCACTAAATTGCTTGATAGAGACAGACAGCTCTCTCTCCACCTCCCTCTCCCTGTCTCGCTCTCCATCTGCGTCTACCTTGCTTTAAAGCCAAGGGGATGTGCCCTGTCGTGCCTGTCTATCATAATCATTTCAATATAAACTATGTAGGGCATGTTTAAAACCCACCAGTCCGATAAACGCCCTTTCATCTGCGCTGACAGACGAGCCGGTTCAGCCTCTCACGATGACAGACACGCCAACCTGAGGAGGCGTTTCATCACGGGGCTCTCGTGCCGACAGCTGAGCAAAAGAGAGAGAGTGAGAGACAGAGAAAGAGAGAGAGTTTCCAGATGTTTGATTAGAAGGTGCACACTGGAGGAAGGATGAGTTACTGTATATGTGTGTGTGTGTCCACGTGTTTCTGCAGGTTAATTAACACACATGTAGGTTGCATGTACATGTACATGTTTTGTGCACATGTAAGCTCACTGGTGGTTAGATGTGTGTGAGTGTGTGCTTGTGGCTGTGTGTGTGCGTTTCTGTGGATAGCGTGTGGTCGCTGCACTGTGCTGTACAGCACACAGTGTGTATTGGCAACTGAGACACGTCCCCACTGGCCTGCATTCCTTGTCTACCTGAAAAGACCTGAAAGCACAAACACACAATCAGATCAAACTCAGACAGCGACACCATCACATCCATTCACCTGGAAACTAACAGCCTTCTAACAAAGGAACACCCTAAACATGTAAACATGCACAGAGACATCAGATATTCATCCAAATATTAAGTTTTAATTGATATTCCATAAAATCTGTATAAGTAAATGCAAATGAACGTGTGTCATCCAGTCATGTGGGAGTGCATGGAGATAAACTAACGTGGATGTTCACACTAGACTGGGAGACACCCATCAGTCATTGCCAGGTCCCCATAAAGTGTGCAGGGCTTTGAGGTAATAGTGGCCAAACTGTGGTACTGTAATTTCCGGGCTCTGTCACGTGATGCCTTGCAGCCCAAAAAACTTTTTCCCATAGACTCACTTTGGTAAACATCTACTTTTTGAGTGTCACAACCCCCATGAAATGACTTGCTTCACCATTAGGATTTGATCCATTTTGTCTGAAATCATTTGGAAAGTCTGAAAGAGCTGCATGATTGAATCATTTTAATCACCATTTAAGTTAGCAGAGCGCTTAACACAAAGTAGTCAATTCAGCTGATGGAAGTCTCTAGTGCACCTGCTCTATGGCCACACAATGTGGAAGCAGTGCAGATGATCAGGATAATTTTATATGCAGCACTTATGTGCCACTGAGCAATTTCATAGGAATGAATGACGTCCTGCTCAGAAATGCTCTATCCAGGTGACTTTATGTATCCATAGCACCTAAAGGAATTGGACAGTGCGCCGTGGAAAATTGGGCACAAATTAAGAGGGGCTTTCACGTCAGGGACCTGGACTGGAGCCGATTACATTTGACCCCAGCTTGTTTGATTATTGTGGTCACTGTGTACTTTACCCAGGCTCGGTATGTTGACCTGTGCTCGAGTTTACTTAAAGAGGTGCTTGCAAGTACGGTTCATGTGTATTTGGGTACAGTATGCATCAGGTGTAAACACCAACTGTACCACAACACGGAAGTGTACTAACGTGACTACAAGGAACTTGTTATAAAAGAGTCTCAATTTAATGCTGATGCTATATAAGAGAGAATCGCAGCCCGCCATGGACGGACCAAGATCTGGCTTTCTACCACCTTCAACTAGTCAGAGGTCCAGTGAGAGGCGGAGAGCTCTGCGCACAACAGCAGTGGTTCCTTCTCCAGCCAGGAGAAGAGCCTTGCCTGGCTGCTCCACCACTATGACTGATACCAGTCTACAGGGCAGCAATGTGCGGCACTGTCTTTCTACACTGTAGCACAACAAAAAAAAATTCACATAGATTATGATGCAAGTGTCCTTGGATACAGACCAACATTACTTTTGTGAAAGCTGAGCAGCGGAGAAGTGGAGAGAGAGATCATTGTACTCTGGCATGGTACAAAGCAATCATACCTAATAGGGGTGTAATGATCCATCGATGTGGATCAATATGTTGATTTAATGATCAATGATCCAATATCATCGATGCAAAGTGAAAACAACAATCCATATCGTCATCTATAGCTTAGGCTTTCATTTAGAAAATCTGTGTCACTGTCAAACAGCGGCAGGCAGATGGGAGGCAGCAAAGAGGAAGACGATGAGGAAAACATTATTGATTTTTTTCGGGAATAAATCAGCAGAGTGGAAATATTTTGGATTTTTGGAGAAAATACAGGACAACAGACAGAGCACATGGCGTATGTAAGTTTAAGTTTAAGTTTACTTTATTAACCCCCCCTGAGGGGAAATTCAATGTTTTCACTATTGCTTGTCAATTACACAGGTCAGAAAGACACACACATGCACAAAGTGGAGAGATGTCAGAGTGAGGGGGCTGCCCTTGGTGAGGCGCCCCGAGCGGTTGGGGGTTCTGTGCCTTGCTCAAGGGCACCTCGGCAGTGCCCAGGAGGTGAACAGTCCACACTCCATATTTTCGGTCCGGACGGGGACTTGAGCAAGCGACTCTCCGGTTCCCAACCCAGTTCCCTATGGACTGAGCTACTGTCGCCCCCCATCACTGTAAACAGTGATGTTACGAGATAAAACACTAAAGTAACGTTACCTGCCTGGAAGAGCGTCTCACCGCTAACTTATCACGACAGGGACATTAGCTGCTCTGTTTTAACAATGTTCGGCTGAAAAACCGTGCATGCAGGCTAAAATTCAACTGTACTGTTCTGTCAGGAGATGCAGTGACTTTTTTATCATTTAAGTTTTTATTAGTTAATTTTAAACAAACAGAAAAAAACAACAGAAACAACAAAACTAACACATTGTTCCAAGTGATGCAAACGAGATACACAGTAACCATGAGTCAGTGAAAAGAAAATTACCAAAAAAATAAAATTAAAAAAACACAACAAACCCCCCCATTTGAAAAAAAAAAGGCAGCAATAACGTATCATTTTTACATCTCATGAAAAATGAATATCACAGAGCTTATACATATATTTGTAGGGATGCATCGACCCGGGGGCTTCGGCCAATCTCTAAAATCAACACCAATACCGCCGCTATGGCCAACAACAGATACCCACCAACAACGACATGATCTCGACAAAAACACAGACGTGCCTATACTAAAATCAAAGTTTGTGCTAAAAAAAACACTATATAGCCTAAATTTGAAAAAATAATATCCTTTTTCACCTTAAAAAAATCCACAAATCATTGGATTTACCATATTGTTTTCTCTCAACAAGTCGCAGCCACCCCAAAGATCACAAGCAGCCAGCAATAATAGGCCACTTGTACATCTGAATGACAATGAAATGTCGATCTGACAGACATGTTGAGGAAAATAAATAAATAAAAATATTTTTTGACTAGTATCAGCCAATAACGACCTAGTTACCGACATATCGTGCATCCCAACACATAAATACACATACCTATCTTGTCAACTAGGACCCTATACCATCCCTAATGCAAGCCAGAAAAGCCTGCCACATTTGGCTAATTTTGCTTGGGACATTGTTTATCCTGGCAATCATATTCTCAAAACCAGCTGTCTCTGTCATAAGCTTAAGCCACTCTGCAAAATTCTGGCTTACATGGGCTCTTCCAGTTCCGTAAAATGATTCTGGCCGTTACCATACAGCCTGTTAATATCAATCCAAGCTCTGCCTTAGTTAGGCTTGATGGTATGAGAGACTTGTCTCCTAACAGACATAGCTGTTTTGATTCTAGTAGAGGTAATTTAAGCCACTCTTCAAATTTTTTCAGTATCATTTTCCAGAAAAGAAGTACCCTTGGACAGTCCCATATAGCATGAAGAAATGTACCCTCTTCTTTATTACATTTCCAACACTTTCTGTTCTGGGTTAATCCCATTTTAAACAGTGTCAGGGGTATGAAATAATATCTATCTACAATTTTATAGTGGATAAACTTACATCTCACATCCCTCGTAGCCCATCCCACATTTGAAATCACATCTTGCCATGTTTCCTCATTAATCTCTTTACCAAGGTCCTTTTGCCATATCAATCTCAGACTTTCACACATTCTTTTTTGTATATTTGACATTTTCTTATAAAATCCTAATGCAGAATGTGAAGTATGAGGTAAATTAAGAAATTTTTGGACCTCATTCTCCTCTTCCTCTGCCCTTTCCAGCTTAAAAGTTGATTTCATACTACTCCTGAGCTGCAAATACTTCCAAAAATCCCCTTTATTAGTTAAGTTAAATTGCTCTTTAAGGTCCTCAAATGATATAAATATACAGTCTTTATAAAGATCGCTGACAACATGTATCCCTTTTGTTATTCATGTATCCCCAAAAAACGCCTTTTTTCCTATACGGATCGAAGATTATTCCATATAGAGGAATAACTTTGCTTATATTGTGAAAGCCCCAAAAGTTTGTGTGCTCTTGCCCATTGAGAGTGCTGTAAAATTAGGCTCCTCTCTTTTGTCTGTGTTACTATCTTCTTCTGAGATAACATTCCTACAATCCCAAATGGAGCTGCTAATGCCTCCTCTTTTTTTACCTACCCTGGGTTAGATCCATGATTTGCCCAACGCCTTGTTAATTTATTCATTTCAAATGCAATGTTATACAACTCCATATCAGGGAGGGCCAATCCACCACATTCTCTTGAGGCAAACAGTTTTTTCAGAGCTATTCTCGTTTTTTTTCCATTCCACAAAAAGTCTGTAATCAAATGATTACATTGTTTGAAAATTCCATCTACTGGTACCATCATAGAGATATAATTAAATTGTGGAGCTACGTTCATCTTAATGATATTAATTTTCCCCCATAATGTTAAATTTAACAGTTTCCATTTGTCCAGATTTGTTCTAATTTTTTTAATTAAAGGAGACATGTTAATAGAAATAATATTTTCAATATCTGGACATAGCCTAATACCTAAATATTTCATTCCAGTTGGGATCCATTTAAATCCAAATTTGGAAATAAGTGATTGGTTACACCCTTTTGATATTGGCATCCCTTCAGATTTTTGCCAGTTTATTACATAGCCTGATATTTTTGAGAAGGATTCAACTATAGATAAAACATTGGGAATTGACATTATAGGGTCCTTAATCAGTAATAAAATATCATCTGCATACAGAAACATCTTGTGCTCCTCTTCGCCCTGCACAACCCCTTTAATATCCATTTCTGCCCTAATGGCAGCAGCTAGAGGTTCCAAAAATAATATAAAAAGTAAAGGACTGAGAGGATCTCCTTGTTTAGTACCACGAGTTAACTTAAAAAAAGGTGATATTATTCCATTTGTTATTACTGCAGCTCTGGGATCTGCATAAATCACATTCTCACATCCGAATACCCTAAGAGTATGTCACAAAAGGCCCCACTCCACCCTGTCAAACGCCTTTTGCGCATCTACTGAAAAGGCAGCCATTGGTATATTTTCATCCTGATTGATCTGTATGAGATGTAACAGACGTCTTATATTATCTGTGGGTGAACTTCCTTTAATAAATCCTACTTGATCCGCATGTATTACGGATGGTAAAATATTTTCTACCCTCTTAGCGAGGACCTTTGTAAGAATTTTGCAGTCCACATTAATTAGACTGATGGGCCTAAAACTTCCTGGGTCCGTTAGGTCTTTATCTTTTTTAGCAATTAAAGAAATTAAAGCTTCATTAAATGTTTCTGGTAGCTTACCAAATAGGAATGATTCTTTAAACACTGTCACAAGGATAGGGGCTAGTTTGTCGACATACTTATAGTACTCTGAGGGAAAGCTGTCTAAACCAGGCGACATTCCGGCCTTCATCGATAAAATAGCACTTTTTACCTCCTCTACTGTTATAGGGCTATCAAGATAATCTTTCTGATCCATTGATATTTCTGGCAGATCAATCTTTGAGAAGAATGATTCATAATCACTCACCTTTGGATTAATTTCTGATTTGTAAAGCTGGTTATAAAAAATTGAAAATTTCTTATTGATCTCCTTAGTGTTTGCCAACAATTCCCCTTTATTATTTTTAACAGCAGCTATAGCATAACTAGACTCCTTTTGGCGCAGCTGTCTAGCCAGTAATTTCCCAGATTTTTCATCCACTCTCATAAAAATTACTTTTTAGTCTAAATAGGGCGTACTCAGCCTTTTTGTTGTATATTTCATTTATTTGAAGTTTCAGGTCACATATTTGTTTAAATACTGTATCATTATATTTTCCATATATTGTTTTCTCTAGTTCTTTGAGCCAAGACTCGAGATTATTTATTCTTTGTGTTTGTTCTCTTTTTTTTTCTACTGGAATAAGCTATAATTTTTCCCCTTATATAAGCCTTGGAGGCCTCCCAAACTGTTCCAACCCTATCGGTTGAACCAATGTTCAGCCGAAAAAATTGGTCGAGTTCTTCTTTTATCAAATTATTGAATTAGGGATCTTGAAACAGAGATATGTTCATCCTCCATCTATTTTTCTTTACCCTATCTGACTCCAATATTAAACCTAGTTGCACTGCAACATGATCAGTAAGTGCTATGGGTCCTATCAAACAATCTGAGACAATCTCAACCAAATCTTTACTAATCAGAAAATAATCAATCCTGGAATGAGATTTGTCATTATGAGAATAGAATGTATATTCTCTCTCTCTGGGATTGACAAGCCTCCATATATCAATCAATCCATTATCCTTCATCAATAGTTTAATTGCCATTTTATCATTAGGTACCTTATTCGAGAAAGTGGTTTTATCTAGAGCCCCATCTAAAACCTGATTATAATCCCTGGTAATAACTGTATGCCCATCATCTTTCGCTCCAAATAATTTATTTATTTTATTAAACAAACCCGTATCTTCCACATTTGGAGCATATATATTACATAAATTAACTTTTATTCTATTAATTTTTGCTTCCAAACATATCATTCTTCCTTTCTCATCCTTTTGTTCCTTAATAATTAGAAAATTCAATTTCTTATGCACCAAAATAGCCACTCCATGTTTTTTACTTGAATTTGAACTATGATAGATCTGGCCTACCCATTCCCTTTTTAATTAAACAGCCTCTGAATCGATCAAGTGAGTCTCTTGTATAAACGCTACATGGGTTTGTTGTGATTTAAGGTATGATAAACACTTCTTTCTTTTAATGGGGGTTTTGTAGCCCATTGACATTCCAGGACACTATTCTTACACAGCTAGCCATATTTTATCTGATGAGTTTCACATTTTTCACGACATGTCAACTTATACATAGAAACAAAAAAAGGGGGAAAATGAATGCCGCTCAGCTGCCTATAAAACCAAAATACCCCAACCCATACAAAACGACAAAAAACAGAAAACCAGTGCAAAACCTCTTCAAAAAAGCAAACATCATCTAGAACCCTCATATACAGAATCCTACACCCTGACCCTCCCCTCCTCTCACTCTTGAGAGACCCACCACAGATATGGTCCATGAGTCACACTGAAGTGGTCACCTTCAGGTGCCCGTCCCCACCACCCCTCATATAATTACTCTTTAGTGGCTTTTTCTCACTAAAATATGTGCTTATACTAGCCAGTGTTAAGTATTAATTATCGGTATTCTACTGGCAACATCAAAGTCATATGTGGACACTATATATAAACAAAACAAAAGAGAAAAGTAGCGAATGCAGTGGCTTAAACCACCGGTGAGTTAGAAAAATAATAACGTTACATTTTTATTTTGATAAGCAATGAGTAGAGGAATAAAGTCAGTGAGCTGCTAGGCTAATTTATGCAATGTATGCTTAAGCTAATAACGGGTGATTAGCAAAAAACAGTTGTTTTGTCCATGAACCTTGACAGTTATTACTGAGCTGAATGTTAAAGTTTTGTTGAATGATCTTGTTGTTAGTCAGTGTTTCATGGCTGTTTGGAGAAGTTTGCCATCAGTACTTTAAGCCAGATATTCTTTGCTGTACTTATTGTTTATGTGTTGTTTATGTGTTTTATGGCCAAAAGTAAAAAAGAAAGGGGTGGCAGTGTCTTCTGTAACAGACTCTGATAAATGGTATTTAGTATCGTCTAATATCAATCGCAGACCCCTAAATCATATCAAATTGAAAACGTATCATGACAGACTTTGTAATATTGGAAAATATCGTATCGTTATCCAAAGAATCGATACAATATTGTATCGTGATGAAACTGGTGAATCACATCCCTAGTACCTAATATGAAAATGCCATAATTCTCATCAGGTGTCATTTATTTTATTTGTCCTTCATTTAGCCAGAAAGGTCCAATTGAAATCTCTTCTTCCAGGGAGTCCTGGTCAAGGTGGCAGCAAAAATAGTTACAACAGCAAAAAAAGAATAAACTATGTCACAAATTAAAACAGGTAGAGTTGGTCGAGCTGAGGTATAGCAGGTCGTCCACTAACGCGCTAGCAGGTGGCACTATGTATGGTAGCCTTGGCCACCAGTGCGTGAGAGTTTGTGTGTGTGAATGTGACATGTAGTGGAAAAGTGCTTTAAGTGGTCAGAAGACTAGAAAAGTGTGAGTCCATTTACTGTTTACTATACAATAGTCATTAAACCACTGCAGAAGAGAAGGACACAATGAGATGACGTCATTAAAAGAACTTTAGTCAAATCTGTGGAGAGGAATGTAGAGTACATGACACAGATATGACATTTTTCTGGGTTCAGTACCTGTACCATAGTAGAAACGTTGTCCCTAGTATATTACATAGGTTTTACTAATTGTGCCATTAGTACTGTTCTTCTGATCAATACTTTTGGTGTGATAATGTGTGTTGGTACAATTGTGTCCCTGCTGCCTTAGTAAGGTGTCATAGATCAGGAGCAGTACCCGCCTTAGTGTCACATTCGTTATTGGCACTAATCTAGTCCTAATGCTATGGTCATCATCAGCTTACATAACAACAGCCCGGCCCACAGTCCCTGCTCCGGCCCAGCCAGGCCCAGATCACTGGCTGTTTCATTGTTGTGTAAAACTGAGCGTTTCCCTTGGCCCACATGCCCTTGCGGACTGTTTGTTATTAAACAGAATCTAGCAGCTGAGGTCGTTTAATACCTGAATAAATAATCGTTCCCTCCCGGCCTGATGTCTGTCCTCTCCACCGGCAACACCCTGCGAAGAAAACCAGCGCTCTCCAAGAAAACTAGATCCCCTGTACTCAGTCCATAATTATTTGTAGAGGTTCAGGTTTCTGCAAATGTATTCCATTTAATTGCTTTTTACTGCAAATATTTGGTAAAACTATATTTGGTAAAACTGTCCTCTGTGTGCAGCTCGTACCCTGGAGGTATGAGTAGCACATTCCTACAAGCACATCTAAATGCGGTTTAAGTGACAACGCGAGAGTTTAATTCCTGCTTGTTTTTTTTCAGCCCCTTTTTTTCCTCCCTCAGTCTGTCTCTCTCAGGGACGAGGTAGCCAGACAAGCCTCTTACATAACAGCCCAACCCTGTGCTTGACCTCCAGATGCTGGGGTCAGAGGTGAGGAGTTTGGGTTCACCCTCACCCTCATTGGTGGTGTTTGGTTTAGGATGCAGCGCTGATCAATCAGGTCAGTCGGGGGGTGTTTATCAGGCAGCTGAGCCCCATGGCAGCATTGGGTCTCTGCTGGAGTCAGGTTTCTCATTCCAAACACTGGACTTCTCAAACACAGCCCCGAGACTTACAGAGGAGCGGGCAGCCGGCGGAAGGCTTGTTTCCTTTGGCCCAGGTGGATGTTAGCAAGCCTTTTCATTTGGCCCTCAGCTGCAGCCCCCTTCAGTGTATGTGAAGAGTTCACTTCCAAAATATCCAACCTGGAAGAAAAATTAATTCCCTCATCACTCTTCAACTATCGGTAGATTCAATTAAAATTCCACTGTGGAGTAGTCCTATCATTCAAAAAAAAACTGTGTACGAATGTTTTTAACCAATGCAGACAAACTTACTGGATATTTCCAATTAATTACTCACTGTCTGTCACATCAAGCAAACTTTTCACCTCCACTCTTCCATTGCTTCAGCATTTTTTCACTGGACTAGTTTAACATGAAAACATTTAATTTACTTTGCTAGTGTGAAAGCTAAAGTTCACAGCTGTGAGATGCCAACAAAGACTCTGTCACGTGACTAAAGAAGTGCGTTTCCATCCACCTGTTCTCAGTTACATTTTGAATTTGTATGTCAAAAATGGAAAAGCAGAAATTAGAAAATACTTTTTAATGCTTCATTAAAATGAAAATGTTATAAAGTGCAATGAAGCACTTAAAGGATAGCTTTGGTATTTTTCCTATTTTCCTATTTCCCCATGTGTATGTGTGCCTATGATTCATAGGAACAACTCGTTTTGAAATTGGTTCAGTGCAGGGGGCAAATGCGTCCCGTATAAGTTTGCGCATTAAAAGTGCTTTTTTTGCCACTGACCAGTTCAGATCACCAGTGTTATCTGTGTAAATAGCACAGTAAACGTAAACAGTAAATAGTAAACAGTAAACACATGGGGAAATAGAGCCCAGGTTGAAAAATACCGAAGTTGTCCTTTAACTCAGGCTTCCACTGAAGACATAGAAACATCCAATGTAGAGCAACATGCTTTACTCAAACTAATTTGTACGTTTTCCTTTGAAAAGTAATGTATCCAAATTTGGACTTAATACGCATAATAATGAGCCAGTAATTCATACATAACCCATGTGATTTGGAAGGCTGTTATGTGACCAATGTGCTAGTAGGAGTAAAGGAGGAAGTGGTCCCAAGCAGTCCTGTAAGGACCCAGGTTGGGATGGTGGATGGGTCATAAAAACGTAGACATTTCCAACAGGACTTTCCCCAGGAGACATATGTTCATAAACATGTGAACCTTGAGTCATTTTAAGGTACGTCTTCACCATGTTTCTTTTCCAAAACCTGACCTCTGTAACTTTACCTCAATTGCAAAGCTTAACATAAACATAATGTTATTCCTGCAGCGCTATTTCATTGGATACCATACAGACTGTTTGTGTGTTTTTCATAGGATAGTATATGAACCGTTCTATGATGATAAGTTGGGAGCAATAAGGAGACTGTAAGCCTAACATTAATACATGAAATAAACAGAAATGTTGTATTCCCATATTGTTTTTGTTTGTTTCAAGTATGACTGGAGCTCTTTTGATCAGTTCCATCCTCAGGAATTTTTCTTGGGGGCGACCAGCTGGGGCCACTAAAAATCTTGGGGTGGCACACCAATACCAAAATTCACAACTGAATTTCAGTTTTTTGATTATGTTGTTTTAGTAGTCTATATAGACCAGTTTAAAACAAAGTCAATTATGAGAGTTAAGGAATTGCTTACTGATAAACTTTGATTTCTTATTTGACTGTAAATGTTACCAATTATATCATGTGCATAGATTAATACAAATACAGATGACATTTTGAGATTACGACAATCCTGTTTTAATGTGTTTTGTATCTGTACAAGTAAGGCAATTTATTGCTCTTTCAATAGGTTGGTTTCCTTAAAAAGACAAAGCTTTCATTTGAAGGAGTACATTAATTGTAAGGAAGCAAGCCTTCTAAAGTTTAGTGGGTACCTACAGAGCACATTTTCATTCAGATGTCTTGAGGTGAGAGTTCAAGGGACCACTTTAAAAATGGCCATGCTAGTTGTTGCTTCACCAGAATTTACCCTGACTTTGAAGTGTTATTCAGCCAACGTCTGGACAAACTATGCTGCCATGGATACATTGTCTATCTTAACAAGATATCACTACCTACCCAGCTTAAAAAATGAGCACCTTGGCGTTTTGCCACTACGAACAGTTAACTGTTGATGCACCCATCTCGTAGTGGATGAAATGTGCATTAGTTCACATTTTCATTTGTAGATTTTCTTTCAGTTTTTCATTGGATTTCATAGTAATAAAGCAATAGCAATAAAGGTTTACATATAGAACAAGGTTGATCCGATAGCATGTTGTGTTTTTATTGAATGTCCTTGGTTAAGGTTCACAATTCTTCTTAAATCATTTCCAAGTAACTTTTTTTTTACTTTCCATTTATAGTCACAACTTTTATTGGCTATGTTCAATTGGAAATACACTGCTTTTGCCAGCCTTTTTATTTCTTTATTTTGGTCATTAAATTGCTCTTAAACCCAATTCTGGGTAGCTTTAAAAAGGCCCTAAAAAGTACTAAATTTGGCTGTCTGAAACCTGCAGAACGTGTATCACATGCACACAGTAGCAGATAGACAGTGTGTCAGTAAGAGATGCAAAAGGTCTGGTAGAGCTGTGTGATTTTCAGAGAGACAAACAGCTCCTAGTGAAGGATGAAACTATTGATCGAAAGCCGGAGCAAAATATTGATCGTCTAGAGTAAATGCCAGAGATGCATCCCAGGAGACAGCTGTGTGTGTGTGTGTGTGTGTGTGTGTGTGTGTGTGTGTGTGTGTGTGGAAACACACAGCAGTATACACCTCGTAAAGTGAAAGTGACAAATGACTCCTCTCTCACAAGGGCAGACAGATGGAAAGAGTTGGGCGTTTGTGGAGGAAACATTGAAGTGAGAGACATAACATCACCACTGTGGATGTGTGTTTGTACATTTGTGTGCATGCTTTGTACCTTTTTGTGTGACTGTTGGAAATAAGCAGACAGTTCTCAGCATGATTCAACCTTTTTTTTCTTTTGCTTCTCAGTGCTGTCCATGTGCAGTCCTGTGTAAAGCTCTAATTAGTTAATTAGGATTGTCCTCATTAACAAACACCTCAGGCGAGATGGCTTACAGCACCCCAGATGTTTGTGCCCATTCATATGAACACACAGATTTTTTTCCAATGTTATTCTTTTCGTGCTCATACAAAGACAAAGCCATCAGGTGCTTTCACCTTTTTTTATGCACAATTTTAATGTGCACATGAAAAACCTCAGTGGAAACACCACAAATTCGAAAAGATCTGAAAATATTGTAAAAATGTTTGGTGGAGTTGGAAAAGTTGCCATTCAATAGAAGGTAACTGTGACTTGGTGCATGGAAACAGATTCAGCAAATAAATGATGATGTGCAGTTATGACGTACCATCATTGCAGCTCTCTTCATCGTCTCTGGATGGCTTTTAACAGTCTTGTGTATACACACAGCTGTTACCAGAACAGTTGGTGTGCTCTTTGTTATTACACATCTCTCATTTTCTGTCATTTAAGGTTTGACTGGCGGTATTTTAAATATGTCATCTCATTGTGTCCTGTTCTGCTGTGGCACCAAACTAGAGGATTAGTGCCAACTACTGCTTATTTCTTATTTGCATAACCAGTCACACAAGGTCGTGCAGTAGTCAGCCATATGGCAAAAGGTTTTCGGGTTCAAACCTGCTGGCCGGCTGGGGCCCTTCAGTGTGTGCCAGCATGGGTTTCCTGCAGGCATTGTGGCTTTTTGCCACAGTCCAAAGACATGCGTTAATTGGTGACTTTAAATTGCTCGTAGGTGTGAATGTTAATATAAATGGCTGTCTGTCTCCATGTGTTGGCCCTGTGATAATCTGTGACCTGTCCAGGGTGTACCCTGCCTCTTGTGCAGTAGAAGCCAATACTGAATGAATGCATTATGAATGAATGACTGAATGAATAAATAAGCAGACCACTCTCGCCAAAAAACAGCCATATAGGTCAGCTGTGCAAACAGCATATAATGACCAATACCTATGTTTATTGTAAGGCAGCGCCCTTTAGTGGCCATAGTAACTATTATGGGAGCTGAGGAGGACGTGACGTGACCAACCCAGTCTCATTTGGAAGCTGTTGAAAACCGCCGCTTGATCAGTGACCTCCAGCATCAGACACTGATGAAAAAGCTTTCCTTTCACATCAGCATTATATGCAGCAGGGCACAATTATTGTCCAGCGCCTTCAGGCAGTGTTGGGGAAATACGTCAGGACAACAACAAAAGCTAGGGCTGTGGAAGTCCTAGTAGGGTAGTCAGGAAGGGTGGTGCATGGGTCCATCAAAATGATTTTCAAAAGAATTAAGTAATTATTTTCAGGCACAAAGTCATTTTCAGAGTGTTTCTCATTATTCTGAGAGACTAACTCAATAAAATTTTACATTTTCCTTAATAACTAATGTGTTTATAACACTGGTGCTGCAGCAGATTAAGGTGATTAAAGTGGTAATAACTTAAATACTGCTGGGTGGCTTATTGTAACCTGTAATAATATAACCTAGCAACAAATTTATATTATTGTACAAAAGTACTGTAACTAATGGGCTAAACTAAATCTTTATAATAAAAGTAGTGCAATAAAAGTGTAATATTTGCATCTGAGACAGTGGAGTAGATTAATAATGTAGCATAGAATGGAAATACTACTACTGTAGGTAAAGTAAAAGCACCTCTAAACCTTTGTTATTTTTTGTGTTTCTGTGAGGGAAGTGCCATTGTGAATAAATGGGCATGTTACAGTGGAATCCAGGCACACGCCAAAAAAGGTGGAGGGGAATGGTATTTGGCTGAAAACTGGGACTGATTTCAGTGGACGGATTTCAGTGGAACTTATATCAGCTATTTTAGAGGTTAATTCTTAATGACCCCTGACTTTTCCTCTGGCACCACAAACAACTCAAGGTTTACACTCATCCAGTGAGATCTACTTAATGGATTGGTCCAGTACTTTGGTGTATGGATGACCTGTCATAATGACATTCCCAGCAGTCTTCGTTGCACCTGTAACCTTGTCGTGCTCGTGTCAGGTGGAAAATGCAACTTAGTATTTATTTATTTATATGTTGCTTTGGAAAAAAGCATCTGATAAATGAATTGGTGTAAATGTAGTTGAAAATATTAGCATGTAAACATGGAGAACTAAGCTGGTTATAGTGGTAGTCATCGCTGAAAGCACTAATGATGGAGGTTTACGCCTACTCCGAGCTGCCACACATGTCAGGCCACCCCCAATTCTTCATTTACCCGCCTTTATCTATCCTCTCTCTCTCCTCTCCAAACTTTTATCATTTCAAGATGTGCGGAGGCTTAATGTATTTATTTAAGCTCAAAGCTTATTTAAGCTCCATTAAAGGTAATTATATACCCCGTTATAAGGCTCAGCCATCCCCAGAGTGGCCATTAAGTGTGGGTAGATGCGGTGGTTCTGCCAATGTTTGTGGCTGCCACGATAATTATGAAGCTGTGTCTGTCTGTGCTGGGTAGACCCGGGGTGGTATCCACTGTTTTACATAGGCATTAGAACGGAGACGACGTGGGCAGAGGGGGAATGTTGTGGAATGGTGTGTGCGTGTGTGTGTCTGTGTGTTGGGGGGGGGGGGTCGGTTGTGTGTGTTTCTACGTATGTCTTTCTTGCCAACACGCCTGATTTGAAAGTCCACATTTCCTCACTCCCGGAGCTGTGCGTTCTGTGCCATATGTTTGCTATTGGATTCATTCAAAATTCACAAAATTCAGGAAAAGATAAACTTCTAATTTTCTACTCACTTTCATAGTCTTAATATTGGCAAGTGTACATTGTGTGTACCCTGAAGGGAGAGAGGCAGCCAGCCCTCCTGCTGTCTCATAGATAAAGATCAGTCCCACAAGCTACTGTCAGCATGTCGAAGAAAAGAACAGGAAAATGGCCAGGAATGATTTGAATCCTTTGGCAGACGGCGCTGCATGTTAGATATGAGACAACAGAGCAGAGTAACACTGAGAATAAATTAAAAACTAAAAGGAGTCAGACAGGAAGAAGAGCAAAGCTGTTGAAAGTCAGGAGGAGGTAACAGACAGGCAGAGAAGAGCAGAGAGGAATTAAAAGGAACTAATCAATGTTAATGCTTCTTTACTGTTATGATGTAAGACAGGCACTTAAGCATACTTGAACACCCTTACCTGTCCCGCTCTCCTTAAAAACCCCACAGCCTCGTTTTTCTTCCCTCTAGCCATGGGGAAATCCGTTTTAGCCAAGCCAGATGGAGGGACAATCCCTTTAAAAGGCCGCTGACAGGGCACAGCGGGACACACAGTTTACTACATTTTTACCGCGGCGCTCAGCCAGCTCGTTGTGAATTCCTGTCTAGGCTCCATATTTAGATGAAGAGTTCATTCAGCAGAAGCTCCCTGAGGATACAGAGTGAGAGGATCAGGCCAGGGAGGCCAGAGTCTGCCCTGATGGAAAAACACAGTGGCTTAGTTACTGGCTGTTCTATAAGGGCTCCTATCACGCTACACTAAGGGTCATTTGAGAGTGTGTGTTGACTGGACCTCTCTGTGCTCTTGCCACCTCCTCTTGACCCTGTTAATAGCTTGGTCTGAATTGATCAAGCTACATTCTACTGCATGCTAATAGTTTAAATACATGCCCCAATTTTCACTGCACTATCACCCACCAACACTTTGATAAGCACTTGGCATTATTCTAAGGCCGCTCAACAACAGATCATCGATAAGTGCTCTCCTTTGCTATGACATCATCACAACATCAAATCACAGAGCAGAGATTGAGGCTGGCTTCTGTAAGGCTTTGTATGTAAATGCTATGTGGTGTGTCTACAGCATCCAGGGCTCTAGTGACTGTTCATTAAACCTCTACCAAACACTGATTATCCAGTCATAACTGGGTATGTAACTAGGCTTGTAGGACTGTCAAGCTTTTAATTTCTCCCATGGGTGTATTACCAATACCATAGACTGTAAAAATAATGGACAAAGTTATCGTGACATCTCTTGTTGGTTTGTGGACTCCTGTTTTGAAGCCTCGAGTTCGGAATTTTGGCCATCGCCATCTTGGTTTTATAGAGCCAGAGGTGACCATATTTGGGTGAGAGGGTGGAGCTGTGGAGGAGCAAGGGGTGGATCTGGTGAGAAGGTGAGAGTATTATTGGCAGACAGCCTGTCTCTCAAAGCGGCCCCGCCACTGATTATGTGTAACTTGTCTTAATAAACAGTTAAGTTACGTATATAAAAAAAATATCACCCTCAGTACAGTTGCCATGAATGTTGAAATTAGCTATGGAGACCCAAATCCTGTCTGTACAAGACTATAAACATGTTTATTTCTGCTGTAAAGTTGGGCATATTATCATGAGGGTGGCCTCAAGTGGCCATTAGAGGAACTGCTGTTTTTGGCACTTCAGTGTTGGCTTCGTTTTTCAGCCACAGAGGTTTGCTGCTTGATAAGAACTGGATACTGGCCCCTGACTTAAAATTGCTCACTGAGCACACAAGCTAAAGTGTTAACTAAATTCCTGGCATTTTCTAGTGGTCCTGAGTAGGTATAACTACAACTGGAGCAGCTATGTGATCCACCCATCAGCAAGGTGACTTGCCCACCATACCAACACATCAGTCCATGATCAGTCAACCTAGGCCTTTGATCCACAAGTGGAAGCCCTGAGGAAAATGCTAAGTTAGTAATTGCTATCTTGCAAACTGTGACATGTTAAAAGATAGGTGGTTAGGGTAAGGGTCACGTCACGTTACTTATAAGGTGAATCATGTCTGCATGGATGTTGAATTGTAAAGTGAATTACTGCTCTGTTTGGCCCCGCATTTATTCACTGCAATATTGTGTTGTAGCAGGTTTCAATTAGTCATCATGTTGCAGAGTTTATCTTGTGGAACTATCTGTGATGGGCATGGTTTGTAGAGCCTTACTGTGTAGGTTCCAAAAGGAATGTGGCTGCAGCTATACCAATGCCTTCTCATCTCAAATATTGCCACTTTGTCAGTGGACTTTCACATCTAAATATGATGCCCTAGGTAACCTCCCATGTCTGTTGCAGATTCCAGGATGGCGTGTCAATTAACACTTGTTACATGCTTGTGTCTTTTCAAAATACACTTCCATTTTCACAGAAAATATTCACTTTCAGCTTGTTAGATGCATAGAGTCTTTTTCAAAATACACTGACAACGTAGGTAAAACACCTCATTTTTATGTTTATTTCCTTATGAAAAAAGCATGTGGTTAGGTTTAGACAACAAAAACACATGGTTAGGTTTAGGAAAAAAAAGCATATGGTAAGGTTTCGGCAATAAAAGCATGTGGTTAGGTTTAGACAACAGAACAACATGGTTAGGTTTAGGCAACAAAAGCAGGTGATTAGGTTTAGGCAAAAGAAACACATGGTTAGGGTTCGAGAAAAACATCATGGTTTAGATCAACGTTCACATAAGAAGCAAACAGCAGCCTATAACAACAACTAATAACATCCACCCGCGACACTTCATTTCAGCATGCAAAATTAAATTGCCAGCTAAACATGAAAAACTTTTTTGTTTACCTGTGGAATCAAGGACCCATTATTAAAACTACTATGAACTATGACTATGAATTTAGATAAAACTGCCTCCATCATGATTTATAAACTACATAAGTATTATTTGAGATAGCAGCAGTAACTGAGGGGGCTTAGCATAATGTCTGCCATTCCCATAGAGATGAGTAATGTGAGCCAGGATTTTCTCAGCAACTCAAATACAGGAGAGACACCAATATCAGCAACATTCAAATTTGAAGTTCTTAATTATCTCCCTCTTTTCACCCTCTACCTTCGCCCTCTCGTCACCTTCTGTTTCTCTCCCTTCTTTTCTTTATTCTCCTCTGTCTTCTCACCTTTTACCACCCCCTTCGTCCTCTCCCTCCTTCCTTTTTCTCTCCCACTCTCTCCTCCTCCTGTCTTTCTCCATGGTGTCTTGCTGGATTTATTCCCAGGCTCAAGGGTTTAGGTGTTAATCCCTCACAGTTTTCATCACTGAGAGCACCAATCAAAAAGGGCTTAGCCTGTGTAATCTGCCAGACTATTGTCCCTTCTTATTCTTCCTCTGCTCCTGCTCCTCTCCTCCTGATATTATTTCTTTCTCTATAGAAAAAAAGTTTTCCAGCAGCAAATAGAAACATTTTCATGATCTGGATAGGGAAAACTATGAGAGATACGGAGTAGCAAGATGTGTTTCTGAAACAAACTGATAATTTTTTTTAAAAAAAAAGTGGAAGACATAATTGTGCAATGTGGGTTCATATGAGGGCACTGTGGGTGGGGTAAGGCAGGAGAATGAGTTTGGATGGGTAAAGATTGTGAAGCCAGATCTGCCAGGAGGTTTGCGGTTGGCACTGAACATACTGCTCGGGGTGATTACATTCACGTTATTATTATTTTAGAATCTGTGCCTCTGGATAGCTGGACCACACCTGGGTTACAGCTCAGGTAGCCAGGTTTTATTTCACAGAGATTTAGCAGACAGTCACAGGACCAATGTGAATTTTGCTACCAGCATCTTAACACTTTCTCATAAAGCATTTGCTGAAATCAAATTCTTAAAAACCAAACTGCTTTTTTAGAGCAGTTTTCACATTGTTTCTAGATCCTCTTGAAGGTTTAGTGTACAAAACCAGGGTGCAGACTACAGACTACCAAGAAATGGGGGGGGGGGGGGGTCGCTACAACATTGACAGTGTGCAGTGTGCATATCAATTTTTTTGCCATGCATAGCAATTTTTCTGTATCTTTATCATCATGGATCTTGCTTAAAGTTAGGGTTTTATTGATGTATGATTAATGCATGAGGGTGATTCATGAATCGTACGCCCAATCCCAGCAAATAGAGTGAGTTCCCCCAAAAAGCCATGGTATACAGGCTGAACAGGCTCTCACTGTGTAAAACATCAATCAATCAATTTTATGTATAAATCCCAATATCACAATTCACAATTTGCCTCACAGGGCTTTACAGCATACAACATCCCTCTGTCCTTAGGACCCTCACAGCAGATAAGGAAAAACTCCCTTTAACGGGGGAAAAAACGGTAGAAACCTCAGGAAGAGCAACTGAGGAGGGATCTCTTTTCCAGGACAGACAGACGTGTAATAGATGTCGTACAGAACATGTTGTAATGATAACTATGAATGAGGTATAAATCAGACTAAAAGGAGGATAACAGACTTTTATCACCTCTCTATTCTTGGCAGGAACAAGAAAAAGACTTTGTAATACAAGGCCAAAACGTAGAAGATGTGATTATAATGACACTTCCCTAAACATTTACTTTTTGCTGCTCCCTGTGCTTTCCAACTTTATCTCACTTTACATTTTTTTTTTACCTCCACACTGGCAATAGCTGTGGTCGGAGGCATTATGTTTTCGGGTTGTCATTACGTATGTTCATCTATCACAATCTTGACACACAATGATGAGCTGATTAGATTTTGGTGGTCATAGCTCAAAGGTCAAGGTCACTATGACCTTGTCTGTCTCATTCTTGTGAACATGATATTTCAAGAGCACCACTTGGGAATTCCATCAAATTTGGCACAAATGTCCACTTGGAGTTAATGATTAACTGATAGGATTTTATTGTCAAAGGTCAATGTCAGTGGTGGGAATTTCCTGAAATTTGGCACAAATTTGGACTCAACAATGAACTGATCACATTTTGGTGGTCAAAGTTGAAGATCACTGTGACCCTGCATTCATCATATTCTTGTCAACATGATATCCTAAGAACACCTTGAGGGAATTTCTTCAAATTTGGCACAAGCATCCACTTTAAATCAAAAATAAACTGATTCAAATTTGGTGGTCCTCATGTGATTCTTGTGACTGCAATATCTCAAGATGGACATGAGGGAGTTTCCTCAAATTTGGCCCAAACGTTCATATGGATTAAAAAATAAAATGATTAGGACTTGGTTGCCAAAGGTCAAGGTCGCTGTGACCTCACAAAACATGTTTTTGGCCGTAACTCAAGAATTCATATGATTAAAAATCACACACAAAAGTCTGATAGGATAAAATAATGAAGTGATGATTTTATATCCAAACGGTCAAAGTTCAACTTCCCTGTGACATCATAATGTTCTGCAAAAACACTTTTCTGGCCATGACGTAATGTCACATCTCAGGAACAGAAGGAGAAACCTTTGGTCAGATAATGACACTAATCTTAAAACTGCACTGATTTTATTGAGCTTCTGGGCTGTGTTGTAAGTAAACGTTTTGCAGTTTCATTCAGTTTTAGCTTTGCTCATAACAGATATAGAGAGGAGACAGCCAGCCCGTTTATTGGTCATCACCCACCATCCAAAAGGGAGAGAGATGAATGGATTTCTCACTGATACTCTCTGTCTCTCCCAGCAGCCAGACTCCATTAGTTCCAGGTAACTAGCGTATCATGGGATGAAATGGTCGGATCCCTATGAACAAGCCCCGAGCTAAACCTCCAAAGATTGATCCACACTGTCTGCTAGAGCCCTGTTAAACAAGCATAGCATTAAATGTACCATTCTAGTACACACACCATGATGAAACACTGCACCTTATTTGGAAAAGTCAATAAAAAGATTAAAGGACAGAGAGAGAAACAAACCCATAAAATCACAGTGAATATGATGAAATGAGTCAACAAAGTCTGCATTTTACAGACAATAGAAGTATATCAGCTGCTGATGTTGTGAGGGACAGTATATGTCCTTGTGTCTGTGTGGCAGAGAGTGGCCAAGATTCCTCTACAGCATGCTGGTATAAAACAAGGCGGAAACTTGATGACAGTCACTCAAAGCTAACAGCTCACTTTGCTGACTGAAATACACCAATAAAGAGTAAAACAAAAGAAATCCATCTATAATATCTGAGACTCTGATGCCAGTACAGACCTCTTGACAAAGAGCAACTAGAGGAGGGTTTTCTTGTGTGTTACCTTTCAGTTTCGAGGTCTGATGCCAATTTACATTAATAATGTTGGAACTGAATCTTTGTTTTCATAAACTGGTAAGAAAGATATTTGGCAGACTGGTGCAATCTCAGGCTTATTTATATTTCTTATGTGCAAAAGACATCCATTTCAAACATTGTAAACATCACTGCCTTCATACTTCCATGCGTCCTTTATGTTGGCATAGATACAGCCAATTGATGGCACTTGAGGAAGGAGTCAAAAGTTTCACACAACAACAAACAAGGAGACAGTGGAGGATGCTGTAATATTGTACCACTGTGGACAGAGAATTCTTTTCACAATATAATCATGGATGTATGAAGAGACCTGGGTACAGCATTGGCATCAGGGCCCCGTGCATGCGTATGATAGTTTCTCATTGATGCATGAAGTCAATCTTTTATAAATCATAATTTTATTATAATTTATGATAAAAATAAAATAATTTAACCATGTGTCTAAACTTTCCAAATGTCATCTGGCTGAATGGATTAAATCTTGAGAATTGAACGAGTCATTTCGTGGGGGCTCTGATGCCCCAAATGTCTCTTTCCCAGTGTAAGTCTATGGGAAATAAAATTTTGGGGCCCAATGGCATCACGTAATGGTACCCAGAAATTGTAGTACCACTGTTTGGCCACTATGAAAACTGGCTTCAAAGCCCAGTGCACCTTCTGGGTGACTAATATTTAAATTAAAATGTATTTGCAGAAATGCTTTTTCATTGTGTGTGGCTGCATTATGTCACTCATAAATAAAATGAATAATCAATCAACCTATTTGCATTTGCATTTTCTTCTTCAAGACTGCACATTTCATGCCATAATCAAAAAGAAAACAAAGAAGACATTGCTATTTCATTTTTGTGGTCTGCCCTGCAAAATAGTGCCCATAATTTGAAAATGATTTGGCAATCTGAGCGGCGCAGGAGAGTGACGTCAGTAGCCGCTCTTCTTCAGCTCCGTGCTGACCATGGTGCTACCCATCTAATATGGTAGGGGGCGGTGTGCACATTTGATATATGGATGCATCACAGATCATGAAGCTCCCTGAGATTGTGCTTTCTTAACATTGTAATTTCCCAAAACTGAATAAATACCACACTGGTCTGCTGGAAAAAATAATTTTTTCATGGACTGTTTATTGAGTTTCGGAGTTGATACGTCTGCTGACTTGACAGTCATTTAAGCTAGTAGCAGGTGCCGTGTCTCTCAGTGTTGCAGCCAATTTAGATTAGTGTATGTTTGTGTGTGTGAATGTGGGTGTGTTTATGGTAGGCACCATGGTTGCTATGGGTTACCTGCACAGCTGTGGGCGTAGGTGGTGATCAGTCACATGTAGGTTAGATGGGGGAGTCACAGCTGATCAGTGTCAGGGAATGAGAATCAGGGGAGGTCACACAGTTTTTCAACCGTGTCTGTGTGTGTGTCGAGTGAATGGGTTTTCGTTATAATCGTAGTATTGAGTTCGTTTTAAGTCTTTTTTACACACGGCTTTTTGTAGGTGTTTTTAACGTTTTTGTAAGTCAATAAAGTGTTCAAAGCGTACAATAGAGGACCTCTTATTTTGTACACCAACATGAGTTAAAAATGGCTTGGGATTCCTTCAACTGGCATTTTTTGTAGTTGGATTGCCGATGCACTCAGCTTGAGCTTATACTTTGTAGACATCGTGATTTCCCAAAACTAAATAAACACCACACAGTCCAGCCCTGTGACATTGACACGTTAAATAATTTTCATACATACAAAGCTGCCTTGGTTTGATTCTAACCCATAAAATATGGTTGTCAAATATTGAATCTGCTGCATTGTGAAATTAATACATTATGCACAGCTAAGATTAACTGATATGATATGGAGTACCTAATAAGCCTGGAGGCCATAGCTAACAAGCTGCAGTCAACAAAGACCCTTGTAAACTTGTATACGTTTCATAGATATATTTACACTGCTATTAATTCAGCATGATCTTGATCATGATAGAAATCAAATTGCATCATGCCATCTTGCTGTTCTGCATTAAATTTTTAAGAAAAAAAAATATCCATTGATCAAAGGAATTGTTGGACTGTATGTTTATCTATATTATCTATATATTTATCTAAATATTAGCACAATTTAATATCAATAAATCATTGCATGCATAAGTAATCATCTTAAATATTTAGGCTAATATAATTTAGATCTGCCCTATAAAAGTGTGTGTATAGCGCACTGAATGAGTGTTTTGTGCGAAGATGTTGTTTCTGCTTGTCATAAGAAAACACAATGCGCTCACTTTTAAGGTCTTCTTCGCACCAAACACTCATTCAGTGCGCTATACACATTTTTACAGGGCAGATCTTCAAATAAACACAAGAAGTTTATGCTGTAGAAAAGGATCAGCACTCAATGAATAACCTCTTAAGCCCTATGATAAGCTATTATGGCAAGGCTTAACTATACAGACCAGTGAGCAGTGATAACTAACATGTCTTTGGGGTCATCGGGAGGGAACCTCCTTTCACCAGTGTTTCATCTAGTTGGTCCCACGACACCTCCAGGAGGCTAGACAGTGATCTCTGGCGTCCCAGAGACACTTGGGGTGTCCCAGGTCTCACTGCTCCTCCACCAACCCAATTACCTCCTTTACCTTACTTACACATGGCTTTCTCAGCCCAAACAGCACTGCCACCTTCAACCAAACCCAGGCTCCGTACATGCGAGCTCCAGGTAGAAGTAGTGCTGATACTACCTTTCCTAGCACATTCACCATACTCTGTTTCACACGCTACATAGCATAACTCCAATGTAAGCTAAAGTTAAACCAACACTAAGTAACTTTTCAACCTTCATAAAATATTTTCATAACTTTTGTGATGATACATCGACTTACAACTGGTTGAATGACACCTCTGTCATGGCCTGAGGGGGTCTGTATTGCTTTCACTGGCACTAAGCAACTTCGAGGAGAGTGGCAGGAACCCTGCCACACAAAAACTACAAATGTGTTGACTGCTTTACGGCATACGTCACTTCCCCCTTTCCCCATTCGTTACAAAGACGGAAGTCGATGCGAACGCCTACGCGCAATCACTGCTATCATGGCAGAAGCTGCAAAACAACCAAAGAAACGAAAAGTTTTGTCTGAGGAGACAAAAAAAAGAAAAAGGGAGGCTACCCGGATAAAAGGACAGTGAAGGATCAACATTGGCCCGGCTTTCACTCGCTGGCGTGAGCTCAAAGACGAGGAGGGATTTCCGACCGATGCTGCCTTGGCTCTGTTCCTGATGGACTAGTAAGTAGCTTTCAATGCTCAAATCAAAATGATAATGCTGATGTTAGCTATCGGAAATATGCGTGGTAGCAATAAATAGTTCCACACTGACACGACCAGCCACGCAACAAACTCAAAAGTACTGTATAAAGAAAAAGCAATGCGATGACAAACCGCAAATAGAGTTTGAGTAAAATATGTAGGTTCCTATTGTGGAAAGATCAGTCATACTGAATCATTGTGGTGTTATCATGTCAGTTTGTATGTACGTGACAGTAGTTTCTGATGATTGTTATGTAATAGTTTCAGAGAAAAACGGGATTCTTGTCGTGTTTTTGTTGAGTTGACTACAGTGATTGCAAAAGAAGTCAACCCGTGTTGCTTGCTAAATAATCAGTAAAACAAACCTGTGTGCAATGTGCATTGAGTTATGACTTTTCATAGTCCTGCTTATCAATAGCACCTTGTGCTGAATGTAGCTAAAACTACAGGGATTGTTGCATGTCTAAAATTCTACATGTAACGTTTATTTAGTCAGTCCTGAAGGGTCTGTGTAGCTCACTTCAGTAGCACCAAGCACCTAACTTTGAAGGTTACAATCTCAGTTAGCCAGTAAACTTGACATCTTCAAGTCAGTCTGATAACAAGATATTTTTGTTATTGTTATGTGTCTATTGGACATTATGTTGTGTAAGGTGTACGGTGTTGTTCCATATTTATTTTTTTTCATGTTATTGTCTTTTTATATTTGATGTTGTATTGCTAATTATTGTTATTCTTATCTTATAATTCTCTAGTATAACATAGATGATGCATTTTATTACATTGTGTGATGTTTATATAGTGCCTTTATTTCCAGTGTGTATACTTTTGTGTTTCTCTTGCATTACTCTTGATCCATATAAATTTCTTACGTTATTTCTCTACAGCTCAAAAGAAGCAAGTAACGTCTACTCCCCACAAGCAACACCTCCAACTGCTACAGCCTATAGTTTCCAGCTTTACAGAAGAGTCGGACCATGTTAGGTACTTTGTGTTTCCCAGGGCCTGCATTTGTTTGTTTTGGGCAACGTTTAGTATTTTTCAACATGTCCTATTTTCTGTTTTGACTCAGGGGAGAACCGGAGAACCTGGAAGAAGGCGCTAGGGCAGAATCTTACAATCTACTCTATCTGCAGCATGCATTCTCTGAGTGTTGTGGAGGAAGGAGAGCGGCATGACTCTCCAGATGACTCCAGATAACTTCTAACATTGTCACACAGATTATTCAATGTTTCTTATTTTAACTGTCATAGTTTATTTTTTATCCTGCTCTATTTATCCATGTATGGAGTTAGATCAGTCTCAATATTCACAAATGCACACAGAAGGATTCACAAATACATGTTAAGATTTATATATAAATGACTCTCTCCACACAAATATTTTCAATGCACACACATATATTTAGCATTTTATATAAATGTAAAAAAAATCCACAAATAACCAAAAACCTTTCACAAATGTATTTCTGATGCACACACAAATATTTATTGTTTTAAATATATGCAATAAAAATCCACAAATATATGTATTTAAAAAGTATTTGCAATTTTCATCAAAACATATGTGGATGTTGATACATTCATTTACAAATGCTTTTATTTTGTGAACCTGCGCGCATTTGTGTGTGAATCTTTTTGAGACTCTCCTGACGTCACCCGATCCACAAATGCATTTTTTCTACCAAGGGGATATAGGTAGCCAATCAGATGTCTCCTTCCTCTTCAGCCAATCACATGAGCGTCCCGCCACCACCCACACGTGGGGTATGTTTTAACGTCGTAGCGTCAGAAGGTGGCAGTAATGCACCACTAGATTGTTTGCGACCGCCACATTAATACGGAAGAGAAGAAGAAGAAGGTCAAGAGCGTATGTCTATGGTCAAGAGGTCTAGTTTGCAGCATGGCGGCCGACGATCGTGCACCTGTAAGGAGTAGCATCCAGCTGCAGCCCCGGAGCACAAGCCCTGATGTGACGGAAGTGATGCTGGATATTATTGTCGCGGTCTTTGTGTGGAACTGAGCTCGCAGGACACAGCATCTCAACGCAGCAGGTTTCAGGTAAGCTAACTGGAATAAATTGGCAGAAAAATAGCTATGTTGTTTATTCTGTGACCGTTAGAAGAGGATCCTGGTGAGTGGCGAGGGCAGGGCTCGAGACTTGGGATCCCTTCACCTATGGTCCCGCCCGGGCCTGACGACCGCAGCCCTCCAGCCTGACCTCCGCGGCCTGGACGGGTGCTCAAGTGTGGGTGAGAGGAGCGGAGAGGAGCGCGGAGGTCATGCCGGCTGGCCGACACCGTGTAGTCCGGCCGTTACAACGCTAAATTAAGCAGAGTGACGGACCCGAAGCCTTCAATCTGGCTATAAGACAGCTGAAATGCGAAACAAAAAAAATACAGTGGTGAAGTTGGGATTTGTTTCTTGAAGTTATGTGCTCATTATCTTTTCTGTCTCTTGCAGGCTGCCAGGAGAAGCGGACTGGCCATCAGATATTGTTTGTGGAAATTTGAAAATAAAGTTTTTCAAATTGACTTTTGTCTCTTCATTGTGTTCACTTACACACGAAATAGGGTAACAGTCAGCTATTTTTGAATGTTAGCACTGATTTCTCACATTGAATGGTGAAATATTTGTAGTTTTAAAGGTCCGACCTAAATGAAAACAGGTCGTAGCCTAGTTAAGGAAGCATATGAATATTAATATAGAAGCGCCCACTGAGCGCAGCTTCTTTTATTCATGGTTGAACGTGGCGATGTGGTCAAAAACAAACAAAAAACAAAGTTGACTTGTATGATTAAATAAAGGTAAAATAAATGGACAATTCATCAATTCATAGACGCTATGTTATGCAAATTTACTTAAAACAGTTGTTAGAAAAAAAAAGCCAGAGGCTTGTGCTTCTGCTCCGGGGCTGCAGCTGGATACTGTTGCCTGTAAGTGTATCCACTTGTTGTAAATCATGACTCTTTGTTGAATTATTTGTGATTGGTTTTGCTAAAGTGTGTGGTAGCCCAGTTAGTTAGCAAATTATCTGAAACTTGCTTAGTTGGTATAATTGCACCGTGTAACTGACGCTAACGTACACCGTGCAACGCACACCGCCGCCGGCGCGGTGCGTTGTCCGTCAAGTGCTGCCCCCCAACACACATCGGCAGCGGCACCTTCGACACTATTTCCCAGCCCAGCCTGCTCCGGGACGGACATAAAAGGCTTTTCTCGCAGTGCCGGCCGCGCTGGAAATAGAGCAGTACTTAAGCGCTCTACGCTCTTGACCTTCTTCTTCTTCTCTTCCGTATTAATTTGGCGGTCGCAAACAACGTAGTGGTGCATTACTGCCACCTTCTGACGCTACGACGTTAAAACATACCCCACGTGTGGGTGGTGGCGGGACGCTCATGTGATTGGCTGAAGAGGAAGGAAACATCTGATTGGCTATCTATATCCCCTTGGTAGAAAAAATGCATTTGTGGATCGGGTGACGTCAGGAGAGTCTCAAAAAGATTCACACACAAATGCGCGAGGTTCACAAAATAAAAGATTTGTAAATGAATGTATCAACATCCACATATGTTTTGATGAAAATTGCAAATACTTTTTAAATACATATATTTGTGGATTTTTATTGCATATATTTAAAACAATAAATATTTGTGTGTGCATCAGAAATACATTTGTGAAAGGTTTTTGGTTATTTGTGGATTTTTTTTACATTTATATAAAATGCTAAATATATGTGTGTGCATTGAAAATATTTGTGTGGAGAGAGTCATTTATATATAAATCTTAACATGTATTTGTGAATCCTTCTGTGTGCATTTGTGAATATTGAGACTGATCTAACTCCATATCCATGTACATGCATCACACTCCCCTTTTGTTTTGTTTTTTAATTCACAGTAATTTTTTTCAACTGTCATTGTCGTTCATTTACTACCACTGTAATACAGTGTTGTTGTGCCATTTATTTATTCAAATCATACACATATCCCGTCATTGCAAAAATGTACATTGCATTTATGCCACTCTTTTTTTTCATGATATTTCTTGCGTAACACTTTGCATGTGCCTGGAAATGTTTTTCTTTTTTCTCTAGGTCGTATGTTTTACTTGTTACTTCCTTTACTGTGAAGGGACAAGTGGCAAAATAACAATTTGAATGTATTGAATGTGACAAAGTACTTGAATTTTGAAAACTGTGAAAGAGGGTGTATAAATAAAAGTTTGTCTGGGTCTGTCTGGGTCTCGGGGTTCAAGTCCTCTGGTGTCCTACTTCTTCCCCTCCCTCTCCCTCTACCTCTGCCTGCACCTACTCCCCTCCCCCCCTCTGCCCCTGCCTCTGCCAGCACTAGTGTGTGGGGGCTCAAACTGGTGGAGGTAGTGTCCTGGACAGCAAATTCCTGATAAAAAAAAACAGACAGAAATGTTATGTTACAAATGTAAAAATTTTTGATGTTCAATAAGCATCAGAATCATATTGAACTTTATTGCCAAGGACATACAGGAATACGTCTTGGCTTTTAGTAATTCAGAAATGACAGTGACAATAACAGACTCGCATAGAGTAATTTTAGTAATAAATGTATGTATAATTCTCCATATAGAATCCTAATAATAGAATTATAACAGTATAGGAAACAATTCAATGTGAAGAAACTGTTTAGAATGAATAGTAGTACTTTCCCTGAAAGACTGAACTGTATATTCGTGCGAATTGTGCAGGGTTGATATTCAGGCAATGCGGCACCTTCCTGCCAGTATCGATACTTGTGTTTACTGTAGGCTCTAAAATCGTCAGCGGAGTCGGGTGAGGGGGGCGGGGGGCGTTGGGGGAATAAGGTACTAAACCAAAGTTAAACGTTTCTTATTTTCAGCATTGTCATATGATATTGTTTAGCCACAATTAGATTCATTACATCATTGCTATTCATCCTTCACACAGACACTGGAAACAGAAATGTAGTTGTTTCAAACTAACTGCAGGCGACCGGGAGATCAGGGATTTTACGACGCTATGCGCTGGTCCTCATGGGAAATGTGGTCTTCCTTCAGGCAAAACACTACCGCTTTGGTCCACTGGCACCGCTAAAATCAACCAAAACTGAAAGTTCTTAAGTATTGCTTTAAAGGAGATGGATAACTCACAGGATCAGCAAACACACTCATCTTGCAGCATGGTCTCAAACAAAAGGGGATTCAAATAGGCCACTCCCACACTTAAATAACCTTCCTCTTCCTGGATTTCCTCCTGAGAGGAAGTGGATCTCTCCACCTGATCTCAAGGAGTTATGTACTCTGCTTAGTAGTTCCCCCTGCTGGCCCCCCAACTGACATTATTTCTTCTCACCCAGATCCATTGGTTTGCTCTACCTGCTTCATCTGACATTTCCTTCACTGTCTTCCTCAAACTTTGTCCCCGCCCTCTGAGTTCCCCCAGGAGCGAGACAGCTGATCTTGCTATGAATCCCCTATACCCCACTTCCACTGGACAGATCCTAGTTTTCCATCCTCGCTGCTCAGCTTCTGCTCCTAAGTCTGCATATCTAAGCTTTTTTTTTCATAGGCTTCTTCCACTGAGTCTTCCCAAGGAACTGTCAGCTCAATGAAATAAACTATCCGTTGACTCACTGACCACAACACTATGTCAGGCCTCTGCTTGGTACAAACTATTTCCTGGGGAACAACAAGCTTTCCCCCTAAGTCTACTTGCATTTCCCAATCACAAAGCACCTTCTAGGCGGCCACACCCTTGCCTCCTTACTAACTTATCCCTTCTGTATTTCTGTCCCTCACGGACAAACTGAATTACTGAACTCCTATTCTTAAATTATATTAGGCAGCTTTGTATGTATTAAAATTATTTAACGTGTCAATGTCACAGGGTTTCCTCCGGAAAAGTTGCTGGACTGTGTGGTATTTATTCAGTTATGGGAAATCACGATGTCTACAAAATATAAGCTATGGCTGTGTCCCAAGTCTCTTAAAATTGATTGATTCTGATTGCTTCAGACAAAGGACTCGTCTCTGTACTTGTTTTATTAGATCTTAGTACAGCGTTTGACACTGTTGACCATGAAATTCTGTTACAGAGACTGGAACACTTAATTGGCCTAAAAGGTTCTGCACTAAGCTGGTTTAAATCTTATTTATCTGATCGTTTTCAATTTGTTGACGTTCATAATGAATCATCCGTACGTACTAAAGTTTGTTTTGGAGTTCCGCAAGGTTCTGTGCTTGGACCAATCCTATTTATTCTATATATGCTTCCTTTAGGCAACATCATTAGAAATCACTCTATAAATTTCCATTGTTATGCGGATGATACACAGCTGTATTTATCGATGAAGCCAGAAGAAAGTGATCAATTAACTAAACTTCATAATTGTCTTAAAGACATAAAAACCTGGATGAGCACCAATTTCCTGATGTTAAATTCAGACAAAACTGAAGTTATTGTTCTGGCCCCAAGCAACTCAGAGACTTTTTATCTGATGACATAGTTTCTCTAGATGGCATTGCTCTGGCCTCTAGCACTACCGTAAGAAACCTCGGAGTAACATTTGATCAAGACTTGTCTTTTAATTCTCATTTAAAACAAACCTCACGGACTGCATTTTTTCATCTGCGTAATATTGCAAAAATTAGGCCTATCTTGACCCAAAAAGATGCAGAAAAATTGGTCCACGCTTTTGTTACCTCAAGGCTGGATTACTGTAACTCTCTATTATCAGGTAGTTCTAGTAAATCAATAAAAACTCTCCAGCTAATTCAGAATGCAGCAGCACGAGTACTAACAGGAACTAAGAAACGAGATCATATTTCTCCTGTTTTAGCTTCTCTGCACTGGCTCCCTGTAAAATCCAGAATTGAATTTAAAATCCTACTGTTAACTTATAAAGCTCTAAATGTCAAGCTCCGCCATATCTTAGAGAGCTCATAGTGCCATATTATCCCACCAGAACTCTGCGCTCTGAGAATGCAGGGTTACTCGTGGTCCCTAAAGTCTCCAAAAGTAGATCAGGAGCCAGAGCCTTCAGCTATCAGGCTCCTCTCCTGTGGAATCATCTTCCTGTTACGGTCCGGGAGGCAGACACCGTCTCCACATTTAAGGCTAGACTGAAGACTTTCCTCTTTGATAAAGCTTATAGTTAGGGCTGGCTCAGGCTTGCCCTGTACCAGTCCCTAGTTAGGCTGACTTAGGCCTAGTCTGCCGGAGGACCACCTATAATGCACCGGGCACCTTCTCTCTCTCTCTCTCTCTCTCTCTCTCTCTCTGTCTCTCCCTCTCTCTCTCTCTCTCTCTCTCGTATCCTATTACTGTATCTTGTTTACTCGGCCATTCTGGATGTCACTAACTCGGCTTCTTCCCGGAGCCTTTGTGCTCCACTGTCTCAGGTTAACTCGTATTGCAGCGGTGCCTGGATAGTGTGACGTGTGTGGTTGTGCTGCTGCCGTGGTCCTGCCAGATGCCTCTGCTGCTGCTGCTGCCATCATTAGTCATTAGTCATACTTCTACTGTTATTATACACATATGATATTATCATACATGTATACTGCCAGATACTAATATATACTGTCAACATATTGTACCACAGTAGCCAGAACTATAACGACAATATTATTACTTTCATGAATGTTGTTGTAAGCTACTGTCATTACCGAGGATGTCATACAGATTACTGTATTGTGTCATACAGATTACTGTTAATTTGTTATGCTGATCTGTTCTGTACGACATCTACTGCACGTCTGTCCGTCCTGGAAGAGGGATCCCTCCTCAGTTGCTCTTCCTAAGGTTTCTACCATTTTTTTTTCCCCCCCGGTAAAGGGGTTTTTTTGGGGAGTTTTTCCTTATCCGCTGTGAGGGTCTAAAGGACAGAGGGATGTCGTATGCTGTAAAGCCCTGTGAGGCAAATTGTATTTGTGATATTGGGCTTTATAAATAAAATTGATTGATTGATTGATTGATTGATTAAAATTAGTGCTAACCACCTTATCTAGCTGTTTAGTCCCTCCCACTTAGGAAAACATTTAAGGAGTCAGGAGTTAGGAGTGACAAGCAAGGATTGCTGATTTGAGACATGGGACGGCCTTACTCTGAAGCGTCACGTAAAGCAACATCCTTTTCTGAAGACGGCGGCACCTATGGGTGGCACAGCTGGATCTGCTGCATAACGGAACCAGCGTTTGGCGTACATCCCAACTCACATTATATTCGCTGATCAAAGCCGTAACCCTCACCCCCCGCCGTCATGACTTTGGTCACACGCATTTGCATGTGTCACCATTGTTATTGAGTCATTTGCCGAAGTTTGTCGTAATTAAAGAACGGTCTGTAGCCCTGCCACTGTCACTGTGATGAGCATCATTATCATTATTACTATCGTCATCATTATTATCACTATTATTTAATCCACAAATCACAATTTGCCTCACAGGGCTTTACAGCATACGACATCCCTCTGTCCTTTAGACCCTCACAGCTGATCAGGAAAAACTCAAAAACAAAAAAAAACCTTTAACAGAGAAAAAAAACAGTAGAAACCTCAGGAAGAGCAACTGAGAAGGGATCCCTCTTCCAGGATGGACAGACGTGCAATAGATGTCGTACAGAACAGATCAACGTGATAAATAAACAGTAATCCGTATGATACAATGAGACAGAAAGAGAGAGAGACAGAGAAACAGAAACAGAGACAGAGAGAGATGCAGGGCAGAAGGTAATGCTTACAACAACATTAATGAAAGTAATAATATTAATTAATATTTAATATTAATAGGCTAATTAATATTACCTACAAGCTATTAAACATGACATGCAGGACAATTAATGATGGGCAAATGTGTGTGTGTGTGTGTGTGTGTGTGCGCGTGTGTGTGTGTGTGTGTGTGTGTGTGTGTGTGTGCGTGTGTGTGTGGTTCTGGACATGAGCAGCTGCACATTTAACAGCCACACATCACCGACAGTCCGCTGAACAACGCAACAGGTTGTGAATGAAATAAACTTAAATACAACATGACAGTCTTGCACGAAATATCATTAACGTTACTCTTTGTAGTCACGTAGGCATGTGAATTACAGCGTTTCATTGCAAAGAATGCATGTAACGGGTACACTCGCGCTGTTTCTCCGCCATCTCGTTCAAATGAGCCAGATGTAGGGGGCAGGTATTTATACGTCAGAGCCTCAAGCTGAAAAAGACTTCCCGTTAGGATCCCTCCTAAAAGATCCCTCCTAAATCTAACGCTGACTCCTTACTGGCAGGAGTAAGAGACATGAGAAGGCCTTAAAGATGGCGGACCTCGAGTGACTTCCGGTTCAAGTCAGGAGTTAGGGGTTAGCAGTATACAATTAAGAGACTTGGGATGCAGCCTATGGGCTCTAGTTTCCCGGTGCAGCGCAGGGTAGTGTAGGGTTGTGCAGGGTGGCGAACCCCGCGCGAAGCTTGTTTCGAGCAGCACAACCCGAGGTACGCTCAGTTTGGTAGTTTGGCAGACCGAGGTGCGCTGAGATGGGTGTGGCGGTGCAGCAGGGGGAGGTGTCAACAGATCCAGCTTGGTGCAGTGACAGTTTCGTGCCAAAAGGCTTCGCCGAACATGCACTAAAAGCTCGCCAACTGAAACCACGTCTACTGTCAGCGCAGGGGGAGCGCAGCAGGTGTAAGCAGAAGTTTGGCTGACCGGCGGACAGTGCGCACACGTCACCAAAACCTCACAGGCAGGTTTCCAGAACGTCAGGCACATTAACAATAAATACCCACAAACACCACTATTCAATGCAACTATCTGCAGTCAGCACATAAATGTATCTCTATATCGACTGTCCCGTCACATCTGATGTCAGATCAAAGGGGATTGGCACCGTTTGGCACGCGTAATGGAAACCCAGTCTGATTTGATTAACACAGCTGCAAACTAATGAGTTCACATCCCTCTCAGCCAACCACAAACAGCCACAGCATCAGATAGGGAGTATATATTCAGCGTCTGTCATCTTAGAAAAGTGAAAAGAAAAGAAACAGAGTGTGAGAGAGAAAGAGAGAGAGCGTTGATTTACAATTGTGGTGACATTGATTTACAATTGTGGTGACCTCCTCCCAGGCTACCTTTGCATCATCAGCCCGTGGAGGTCTGCTCGAAGATCTGTATAGTCGGACACTGCGAGCTTGGACCTCCAGGACCAAAACATCAGTTTCCTCCTGGGAGGAGTTTGGCTGTCTGACGCTGTTGCTCTCCTCTGCCTTGGCGAATTGAGTAAACTCTCATTACGCCTTCGCGCGGTGCATTTAAGGGTGAGGAGAGGGGCTCATTTGATTGGTGTACTGTGTCAAACAAAAAACAGCAACCGCACACTCACAACTCTGCACAATCATCAATTTATTTCTGCAAGCTTTCGGTCTGTGACCTTCTTCACAGACCGAAAGCTTGCAGAAATAAATTGATGATTGTGCAGAGTTGTGAGTGTGCGGTTGCTGTTTTTTGTTTGTTCAAGTATCTCAGTTCAGCTCCAGCACCTCTAAGAAGAATCTTACCCACGGATGAGCGGTGGCTTTTTTCATTTTTGAATTGGTGTACTGTGTAAAACCCACTCCATGCCTTCTCTCCTCCCTCTTTCTGACTTGCGCCGGTAGGAGGGAAGGAGGTGGGATAGACCAGTAGCTGCGCCAGGGTGCACGGTGTGCCAAACTTAAAAAGACCACGAAAATGAAATAGCAATGTCTTCTTTGTTTTCTTTTTGATTATGGCATGAAATGTGCAGTCTTGAAGAAGAAAATGCAAATGGAAATAGGATGATTGATTATTCATTTTATTTATGAGTGAAATAATGCAGCCACATTCTTAAAATGAAAAAGCATTTATGCAAATGCATTTTAATTTAAATATTAGTCACCATTTGCTTCCATATCTAGGGGTTTGTGTATTACAGATTCATTCCTACTGCCATTATTGAAATTTCTTCATACTCTCCTACAGTTGTATCTTGCTTGAATTATTCTACACTGCCTTTACAATCTGTGGTGGTACTGCTCCATTTTGTCCACATCCACAAGCTCTCTGGAAACACGCACAAAATGGATGCAGAGTATGGGCAGAAGACTCAGGTTTCATATAACGTTGAACATAAATGAATCCTTATTCTTATTATATTCTAGCTTTATGTCCTCTGCATTCTATTCATTTTCTCTTTGAGCTGCAACACAAGACTCTGTGTTTTCATAGCATAAGTTCAGTCGGCAGATTCTAAATGTGAAACATAATGACAACTTCCACAACTTTAAAGAACAAACCGAGCTGTAATTGTTGCATAATCACCATTTAGGGCTGTCAGTTGAACATTACTCTGCTTGTTGTGCTACATCAACTGCACTTGAAAAGTGAACCAGGTGGACTAATCATGATTTGAGGTTTGACACTTTTTATCTCTTCCTCCCAGACATTGACGAATGCCAGGAGAATAACGGAGGCTGCGATCACTTCTGCCGGAATACAGTGGGCTCATTCGAATGCAGCTGCCAGAAAGGCCACAAACTGCTCACTGATGAACGCACATGCCAAGGTCAGTGAGTGACAGCTGTCAATCACACAGATGCTCACTCTGTCATCAGTCTTGCTGTCAGGCTCAGGGTTTCACTCAGCAGTCAGCTCGAAATACACCCAGAGGCTAGGGCTGGGCATCTCATTGTAGGATATGCTGATATGAGACAAAATATTGTCTTTGCATTATAGTAAAGTGATATAACTACATGAACTTCCCAGACTGTTCTAACTGTTCTTCTATTTGCCCTTCCCCATTTAGTCATTATATCCACATTACTGATGACTATCAAAATCTCATTGTGTAATATTTCGTAAAAGCACCAATAGTCAATCCTACAACAGTCACAATATTGATGTTGAGGTATTTGTTCAAAAAATATAGTGGTATTTCATTTCTGCATATTGCCCAGGCCTACCAGAGGCAATCATTTAGAATTTTGAGTCTGTTTGGTTTTACTTGACAAAAGGCAAAGACAGGGGCGTCGGTGGCTTAGTGGATAGAGCAGGTTCCCCGTGTACAAGGCACTTGCCGCAGCGGCCCGGGTTCAACTCCATCCTGTGGCCCTTTGCTGAATGTCATTCTCTCTCTCTCCCCCTTCACGCTTAACTTTCCTATCAATTAAAAGCAAAAATGGCCCGGAAGCGGAAGTCCCGCCAAAACTGCTAAGTTAGCGATTTGCTAGCTATGAAGTATTACATTGAGGTTAAGGTAAGGGTAAGGGTAATGGAAAAGCTACATCTCATTTCTTATGTTAATGCTAAGTTAGTGATTAGCTAATTGTTGTATACTCCGCTTTCTTTAGTATAACAACTATTAATGAGGAAACAGGAGACCCTGTGGAACTTGCCGACAGGTGTGTATTCAGTTTCTTTTACATCAGATATCAAATATCAAACTCGATACCGATACTAAGGATGGTACTCCATACTCTAAAATTACAGGCACATATTGCTTTTTTTAAATAAAAGTCAGAACAACACAAAAATAACAGCAACAACACAATCTTTAGGTCAGGGCTATTACAATGTCAACTGGGCCGGATTTAAAAAGAAAACCAGTCAGTATCTGGTGTGACCACCATTTGCCTCACGCAGTGCAACACTTCTCCTTCGCATATAGTTGATCAGGTTGTTGATTATGGCCTGTGGAATGCTGGTCCACTCCTCTTCAATGGTTGTGCGAAGTTGCTGGATATTGGCAGGAACTGCAATACGCTGTTCGTATACTCCGAGCCACATGGGTGACGTGTCCGGTGAGTATGCTGGCCATGCTTGGGATGTTTTCAGCTTCCAGGAATTGTGTACAGATCCTTGCAACATGGGGCTGTGCATTATCATGCTGCAACATGAGGTGATGGTCGTGGATGAATGGCACAACAATGGGCCTCAGGACCTCGTCACGTTATCTCTGTCCATTCAGAATGCCATCAATAAAATGCACCTGTGTTCATTGTCCATAACATACGCCTGCCCATACCATAACCCCACCGCCACCATGGGCCACTCGATCCAGTTGACACCAGCAAACTGCTCACCCACACGACGCCACACATGCTGTCTGCCATCTGCCCTGAATATTGAAACTCAGGGTTCATCCATGAAGAGAACACCTCTCCAACGTGCCAAACGCCTTTTGAGATGGCTTATGGTAGAGAAATGAATATTCAATTCACGGGCAACAGCTCTGGTGGACATTCCTGCAGTCAGCATGCCAACTGCACGCTCCCTCAAAACTTGCGACATCTGTGGCATTGTGCTGTGTGATAAAACTGCAATTTTAGAGTGGCCTTTTATTGTGGCCAGCCTAAGGCACGCCTGTGTAATAATCATGCTGTCTAATCAGCATCTTGATATGCCACACCTGTGAGGTGGGATGGATTATCTCAGCAAAGGAGAAGTGCTCACTAACACAGATTTAGACAGATTTGTGAACAATATTTGTGGGAAATGGTCTTTTGTGTGTATAGAAAATGTTTTAGATACAGCTCATGAGCTGGTTCAGCTCATGAAAAATGGGAGCAAAAACAAAAGTGTTGCGTTTATATTTTTGTTCAGTGTAGATAGATAGATAGATAGATAGAGAGATAGATAGATAGATGATAGAAGCACAATAAGTGACATTAACATATATCTATCAACACACACGATCTCTTAGGTCAGATACACAGGACATAGTTTTATACAGTCTAGCAAGTCTAGTCCAGCAACAGTCATGTTTACAATAACAAAGTCAACATATAAACTCAATAATATCTCACTGGAAACAAATCTAACATGTCAATAAAATAAATATTCCTCCTGACATCACAATACTGAGTGAAGAATGTAACATTATTTCAGCATGAAGACAAACGTCAGTATCAGTAATTTATCCCGTTCTCTGCCCGTCCTCTACTTAGGAGACTTACTGTCTGCAGGTCGGCTGTGTCAGGTACATTTTAAAGGCCCTGACACACCAAGCCAACGGTTGGCCATTGGTCAAAGTTGGGCCGTCGGTGAGCATCTGTCACCCTAGTTTTTGTGGTGTGTCCCGCACAGTCGGTACTTTGGCGTCGGTGGCTTTTCAGCCAATTGAGCATGTTGAATCGGCGGCAGAGCTTGTCGGTGAGAGAGATCACTCTGATTTGCTGTTCAGGTTTTATTTCCTCGCCCCTGTAGCGAGTGAATCTGCCTGTAGTGAAACCGGAGCTAACCGGTGCTTCCTCCTCAAGCTCCACTTCACTCAGCTGCCCACAGATCCGCTGCTTCTTCCCACTTTAACCTGAATAACAAACCGGGGCTAGCTGTGAGGCTAGCGGAGTGTTAGCCGCAGCATGACCGGAGGGAAGCACAGCCAGTTAGGCTCTGGTAGCTTCCCAGCTAGCTTCAGAGTTTGGATCCAACCAGAGCACCGAGTCCAATTTGTTATTCAGGTTAAAGTGGGAAGAAGCAGCAGGTTTGCTGTCAATCACATACCCCAAATACTCAACTGACGGTCGAGAAAAACTCACATTTGTCTTTCCGGGCTCTCAGACCATATTGTTTTAGTCTTTGCAGTGTTGCATTCAGGCTCCTTAAGTGTGACTGCTCATCAGGTCCTGTGAGCAGGTCATCCAAATAGCACTGGACACCTGGGTGCCCACTCTGGATCTGGTCCATTGCTCTTTGTAAAAGTGCTGGAGCAGAGGTAATCCCAAAAGGGAGCCTCCAATAACTGTACAGACCCTTATGTGTCACTATGATCAGCAGTTCTTGTGAGTGTGGGTCCACGTGTATCTGGAGGTATGCCTGAGATAAATCCATCTTACTATACTTCTGTCCTCCAGCCAAACCTAAAAAGAGGTAATCAGTAGGGGAGATCTCGCGAGATTAAACTCGATGATATTTCTCGTCACATTAAAAATCTGTCTCGCGAGATTTGTGAGCTATCTAGGGCTGTAGTCAACCAAACAAAATTTTGGTCGACTAAAGTTGCGCATAATCTTCAACTAATTGATTAGTCGTGGGGGAAAAAAATCTGCATGTTACTTTTACTTCTGCAGTGATGTCTGTGTCACTCTGCAGTTACACCTCCAAAACAAAAGTCGGCGGTGGAGGACCGTGTTAAGTACTGTAAAGTTTAGTTCAAATCAAACTTTATTTATAAAGTTGATTCAAAACACACATTAAACATGGCTTAATAGAGACAATTTCAAACACAAGTACACAAATCAGTTTCACTATAAATCGCAGAATGACAGACAAACGCTTGTCTTTCTGGACACATTTCCCCCACCAATACAACGTGCTAACGTTTTTAGCACAAGTCTATGGCATTTTACATAGTATAAATTAGCCTAGCGTCTAGCGATCTTTTCCTCTTCTAATATAAGCCAGGGACGACAGCAACATGTAACAAAGGTAATGGTGCATAATTTGGCTCCATTACAACTCACAACAGTCACCGACAAAACAACTGTCTTACTAAACATGTTTTCCAAGCATACACAACACGCTAACGTTATTAGCGCCAGCCTATGGCATTTTACATTGTATAAATTCGCCTAGCGACTAGGGCTGCCACTACGTGAATGTGGACATGCTAATATTCTTAAAAAAGAACATGGCTGTGTAGTTGCAGCAAGTTGTCAGTGACATACTTGGTCAGGCTCTGTTTGCACTATTTGCACTCTGTATTGACAGAGTAGAACTTTGATTTGGTTTTGCACATAATATTGTTTGTACTTGAAAAAAAAAAGAAATATTTCATTTTATTTATTTTATTTTAACTTTTATTTAGTTTCAATTTGTGGAAGAAGTTTATTAAAAGGTCATGCTTACATCATGCATGTAAAGAGTTATAATAAAACATTTCAAAATGCATGTGCAACTTGATTAAATAAAAGTCTGTTGGTCCAGTCATATATTTTGTCATTGTAGTTTTCTAAAATCTCGTCTCGTCTCGTTCTCGTGAACCCAATATCGTGTCTCGTCTCGTCTCGTGAGCTGAGTGTATCGTCACACCCCTAGTAATCAGTGAGGGTAGTTGATACTGTTCTACAGTCAAGACAGGGTTCACAGTGACTTTGAAATCACCACAGATTCCATCCCTTTTCATGACAGGAACAATAGGTGTAGCTTAGTCACTTGTGCTCACAGGTTCCAGTACTCCACTCTCCATTAACCTGTCTAGTTCGGCCTCAGCCTTGGGTTTGATGGCATACAGAACAGGTCTAACTTTTAGACACTTGGGTAAACTTCCTGGTTTTACTGTCAACTTAACTGATATGTCCGTCATACTGCCCAAGGTCTCCACCACTGGAACAGGCTCACCTGTGCAGGTCCTTAACTTCAGCTTGGTTTTCCAAGGTGTGGCAGCTTTTCTTTGTAAACAGCCTCTGATACCATGGATACACGTGTACCAGTATCCACCTGCATCCATACTGGTTGGTTATTGCAGGTTATTATGTAGGGCAGTGGTTCCCAACTGGTGTGTCACAGTCCAAAAGTGGGTCATGGGGCCACTCTGAATGGACTGCAAGTAACTTGTAAAAGTGTCAAGTTTGTAAAAAACACACTTTATTGAAAAGTACAGTGAACCTCTGGATCGACAAAATTACTTCATCAATATATAGTGAATATGTTGAAACACCACATTTAAACAGTGCTGTGGTTAATACTTGGTTAGGTTGGGCACAAAAACACTTCTTATGATTAGGAAATGATTGTATTTGGCTAAAATACCAAGTTTTAATGGCACAATCCCTGCTGGAAATGCAGTCATTGTTTAAAATAATAGCTTTTCACAGCACTTTCCTGGGAGGAAAGAACTGATGCCTTTGGAAAAAAAGAAATTGCTGTTTCTCCACCGTCCGAGTTAAAAAAAAAAAAATCAGTGACTGGTTGCTAAGAAGCAACCATATGGGGGCTAAAAGATGGAGAGGAAGAGGCAAACACAGAAAACAAGTAAGTATATATGTATATAGTTCCTTTACCAACTCCAGCTGAATGAAAATTGAAATGTGTGTAAATCCATAGCCGAGCATAAAAGCATAAACATTTAAATGCATGAATGAGAAAAGGACAAGCATGCACAGTCACATAATGCTCAGCTTGTTGCAGCGGTGTAGCTGACATCCTTAGCTGGGTGTGTAGTGCACATGTAGAAGCCTCCTTGTGATCAGCGGTTATGTTTGTACGACCAAGGGCAGATTCCTGGTTACAAGTTGCAGCAAGCGAGACGGCAGAGCAGACAAAACCCAAAATGATTTTTATTAACAACAAAACCCTGAGGTGCTTCTGTCTTCGGCCCAAAACCACCAACAGTGCATACACGTGTGTGTCGTTGGATTAAGTGTGCGTCTTTGGTGGTGCGTTTGGAGTCTTTAATAATGGGGTGTTGAGTGGTGTTAGCCACATCACAGCGTCTGAGCCTATTTCTCACACACCTTTGCCACAGTAGCATGGCAGCCAATAGCTGCCAGGTTCATCCCATTCACTGACATCTGGACTGTTGAGCTTCAACATGACCTTCAAATGAAATATCATGTTCAATTTGTCAGCTCTTTCTGTGCTGCTGAGCTTCTTCAGAAAATAGCTCCCGGTGATACATGCCAGTGTTAGAGTATTTGCCAGAACTGGCTAAGAAACCAAAGCAGAACAATTAATCATTTACCAAAGATGCATAAGCAGTTTCAACAGATGACTCTTTTTTCTTTAAACGTTTAGAAAGCTAGAATGTTGTCAGCAGGTAGATAAATGTCAGCAATCACTGTCAAATTACTCCATCATGACCAAGAGTATCTCACAGAAACACACATAAGCCAAACCAGAAGCCAGCATTTCTTCTCTATATGTTCCTCTTCCATTAAACAGCTGTTGACATCTTCTGTGCGCTCGCATCACTTTATGTAAATTCTGCACATGGGCTAGCTCCAAACAGGCCAGCTATTGCTAAGTCCTCACATGAACAGATGCCTGGAATATTTACTGAGCCAACATCCAGGCCTTAACAACTTCCTCCACATGACAAACTCCATTATAACATGTTGTATTTTTAGCCCCTGTAAAGCCCCGCGGAACAGCCTGAAATAAACCAGGTGAGCTTGAAACACTGGCTTCCATTCCTGATAGGTTAATAATATTTGGTGCTGGATGTGTATACATAAACACATGCACAGGCAGGCATGCACACTCACACACACAGACATTGACGTAACGGTGAACGTGAGCTGTCTTAGTCTCAGTCCAGTGAAGTTTTTCCGGATGGGTTTATTAGAATGAGCTCTTGTCCTAGTTTAGTGTGGAACTCATTTGTTTGTTTACTATACTGTCCACCGTGATTAATGGGATGGCTTCTTTGGTCCGTGGTGGGCAGCCTGTTTGTCCATAAATGAGTCATTAAGAACGCAATATCTATAAACCACTCATCCCGCTGACCTTTGGAAATAAACCTGTGTGCTCTCATTAGACCTTATTTAAACCATGACTGGATCAGTTCATAATTCCATTCATGTATGTGGAAGCACCATCAGCAGGTTTTCATCAGACTTGAGAGACTGAAATGTTCAAGAATTTCTTAACTAATGCTGCACCACTGGTGGTTTTGATCAATATTGGAGACCATGTCAGTTGTTACACTGATTTGATCTGCACTCAATTATTATAACTTTGAGCAGTATTTTTCAGATTATAATGTCACTAATACTTTTTTAGGAGTAACAAGAACAGAAACACATGAGAGTCAGAAGAGACAGAAAAAAGAGTGGTTAAAATCAAAGTGACACACCCTGAAGGTGCATTTACACCTGTAGTTTGGTTCATTTGGTTGCACCAGAGGAAAAACAAAAAGATACATTGTAGCATTTCAGTTTTGGTTTGGTTCAGTTCACATTGACATTTTGCAAACGAACCAAGAGGAGTGAGACCCTTAGATCCAGCTTGACCCACACAAGGGAGTAAAAGTCAGGATATACCTGTTTGTTTTGGTTAAAACGAACTCAGCTCCGTTTGCAGTACAATTCGTTTAGGCTTGTTTGAAAGCTGTCAATCAAACCCTGGTGGGGACCAAACAACTGAACCAAGACCACTCGAAAAGCTGGGTCTTGGTCTGCTTCCCAACGGACTCCAGATAGCAGATATGTGATTTTACCAACAGCTAAACCAATAATAAATCCATCTGCTGATCGTAAAGTCTGTACAAGATCTAATAATTGATCTTGATAAAGGCCATGTACATCCTATAGCCGGTTTTTGCTAATGCATACATATAACCATGGTAATACATATGCACGTCAATGAGGGTATTTTCCTTGATTAAAAAGCTGTAAAACTGCCATCATTATATCCAACTCTGTGTGCTTTGTTTGTTCATTAAGTCCATGAAAAAGTGTGTCAGTGATCCCACAGCATTAAACCCAGAATTATTACTGTACAAGATGCATTCTTTTCATCCTCTGTTATTCATTATTCATTCATGCACCAGCATAAATTGGTTATGGGATATACATGACCTTTATCAAGATCAGTTATGAGATCGTAGACAGATTTCATAATCAGCAGATGGATTTATCATTGGTTTAGCTGTTGCTAAAATCACATATCTGGTATCATAAAAAACTTGTGGTTGGTTCATTTTCTTTCACACCACAAAAGAACCGCACTAGAGTCTGTTTGGAAGCAGACCGACACCCACCTTTTAGCATGGTCTCGGTTCGGGTGTTTAGTCTGCACCAGGGTTGAATTGACAGCTGTCATACCAGCACAAGTGAATCATACTAACTGCACAAACAGACCTGAGGTTTTTTTTTAACCAAACCAAACCAAACAGGTGTGAAAGCACCCTCAGATATCCTGACCTCTAGTTCCTAGTATGGGTCAAGCTGAATCATACATTTCCCACAGTTCAATCAATAACGTTATTATTAGGCATGTCCGTCAAACTCTCTTAATAACACAGGCTTTCTGTTATACACTTTAGCCACTAAACACATTGTACAACTGTTTTCTCAGCATGATTAATACCAACCATAATGGGTAAACTGACATTTTTTTCTAATTTTAAGACTAGGTTGCAGTAGTGTATTTCTACACCATGTATGAAATGCTGGGGGGCTTTTAATTTAAGACCGGAAGTTGTAGCATTAACTCAGTCACAGACTTTGCCCCACTATTGTGGTCAAGCCCAAAAATTCATAAATCTATCTTAAAATGAAGAACTGTACAGTGAGGCACAGTCACACAGCAGAATGTAGCTGCTTTCTCTGAACTGCTGATCATTTAATAGAACCCTCCTCTCTTCAGCTCTTGTAGGTGATATTTGTCCCTGCGTGACTGGTGCACAACTTTCGGCACCATCACAGCCAAGGTCCACTGATAACAATAGTTTGTAAAACACCTATGGGCGCTGATTAATTGGTCAAACTAATTTGTCCTCTAGTTACTGATTGTTAACAAGGTGGTGACACCTGTTCTGAAATTGTGACATGTAATAATCAATAACGTTATCCATACATTTTGAAGCCTGTGTGTCAGACAGACACTACTATACCTCAAGCAAACTGATGAGGTGAGAAATTTGATTTAGTATGAATTCAGTTGGACCAACATGTTTACATGTATTTTAAAAGTCAGGTTTTAGTCAGACTTAGACAACAAATCAATTTTTTCTTATGTCATGTAAATGGCCTATTCAATTTGAAAGAGCAAAGGGGAAATCCCAACACTCGTGTCATCACTCAGTCCAACTAATGGTGTAACTTTATCACTTACTCATTCACTCTTCACTCACTCACTCACTGACAGACTTTTGTATGTATCAGGCCTTGCATGCAGTGGTTCAGCCAAAACTTAGAGGAGTTTTCCTTTAACATGTTTTAAAGGCCACTGGATGCTGGCTGCAAAAAGGCATCCCTGAAAATTGTGAATGGAAAATTATGAGTGAATGAACAAAATCAGCAAATGAAAGCTAATTCGATGATAATGTCTCTTGCAGTCACTCGTCTCACTGGTATTTCCCATTGTTTCCATTACATAAAGAGTCAGTAATTCTCACCAGTCACGTGTCTCCTTGCTCTCCCTCAGACATTGACGAATGCTCCTTTGAGAGAACCTGTGACCACACCTGCATCAACTACCCCGGCAGCTTCGAGTGCCTGTGCAACAAGGGATACATCCTGTACGGCCTCACTCACTGTGGAGGTGAGTGTGCTCAGATCTGTCCCACTGCCCCGAGTCATGGGAGAAATACCTGAAACTGGCCTGGAACCAGCTGTTTGACACAGCTCAAATGTGTGTGAAGGAGTATCAAGCTCCCAATGTGTGTCCCACGTGTCCCAATGTGTACTTCCACACACCTGTTGCTCCGCCAGTACATACAGTTGTGACTCCTGTTGTTGTTTGACTTCTGTCACTGATGAAAAGGTGGAGTGAGTGTAATCCCAGCAGCTGGATCAACAGATACACTCAGTGGCCACTTAATTAGGTCCGCCTATCTGAAACTAATGCAGTCTAATACAACAGTCCTGCAATGAAGGTTCTAGTGTTCAGTTTGTGTTCAAAGAGTTCTAGAGAGGTGTTGGGGGGCTGCTCACTATACAAAATATTGTGATATTGTACCTGGGGATTTTTTTAGTTAGCTTAAGGAAAAGAGGGGGAAATGAGTCAGGGATAATTCGTAATTCATTTGTAATTCAAAAGCCAAAAAACGGCGAACTGTTTTTGGTGTCAGAATCAAATAATGAAAAACCAATCAAACGTGGCCCATTTTTGTTTTTTGCTGATTTGTTTTATTGTTATTCCTTTTTTGAATAGGTCTGTGGACATTCAGCCAATTTGTTTTCACGTTTGGAACCAAAACGGAAGTCACATGTTTTTTTTTTCCTTTTTTTCATTTTAAACCAAAAACGAAAAACAAAATCATGTGATCTATTCCTTTTTTGTTTCCAAATGAAAAACCAAAAAACCAAATTCAAAGGGCCGTGCAATTTTGTTTTTTTGCAAAAAAAAATCAATTTCTCATTTGGGACAGACAGTAGCATGGTGGACAGACAAGAAGCAGAAGTGAAGTGTAAAAATGTCAAAATAAAATCCAAGAGGATAGAATGGCCATTCTATTAAAAATGTAGCACCCAACATTATGCAAGCAAAGGATCTAATAAAATAAAGAAATAGGCCTACATATGCTATGCATATGAAATATATTTTATCCAAAAAATGTGTGATATATTATTTAGTTGCGTAGTGTGAATTAATAGCCTAATTAATTACATATGTGGAAATAGCCTGTGTCGTCCTTCCCAAGTGACAAGCAGAAGTTCCCATGTGTTACCAAACTGTTGTTGACCATTTCACATACAGATGTTACTTATTTCAATGCCACGGCCACAGTGAAGGGGGTGAAATAATTGATCCAGGAGTAGCTGCAGTGCGCAGCAACAACAACCAACAGGTGGCATATGTGAGTAGTTGAGATACAACGTCCAACTGAAACTGTTTGAGAATTAGCAGTACATGCATACTGTGATATTTTCTGCCAGACCTGTACAGTCTACGAACTCGTTACACAGTCTTAATTTCATAAAGGACATTTATATTATGATATTTAAACCAACCATCCGTATTATGAAACATGGAATTAAACTTTTAGCTTCTGAAATATTTTATTTAGACAGCTCTGATGGAGCTCAGGATTTATCAGGAGGACGCTGCTTTACTCAAACAAATTTCACTGTATGAATCTGAACTGTGTGTGACCTTTTGGATGTGTAGAAGAACACAGAACATTAATTAACATTCGATCCTGACACATTAGAGCCAGATAATTAATGAAGTCAGGCTGCTGTGTCTCGTGCGTAAATGCGTACAGCGTCTCTCTCAATGGGAAGACGCACTTATCGTTTCTGCTGCAGCCGCATCTCTGCAGGTATTTCATAAAATCAAAATGTTTTTTTGGGAGGGTGTGTTCAGCAACCCTGCACCTCCAACTGAAATCATGTTCTCACGGATATGGGTATGGTACGGATAGTTTTCTAGATAGAACAATGTGAGGAAAATATGCAAGCTCACCTCCCCGGAGTCTGTGCAGGGTTTCAGGACTAATAGTAGGAAGACTACCGGCCCCAGTCAATTCAATTACATTCAATTCAAATGTGCTTTATTGCAACAAGCAACAGTGAAACTTAATACATTGCATCAATTAAAACAACAATAGGACAGTTATCACATACAAGTTGAACTTAAATACATTTTCCAGACCATCAAAACATCACATAATTTTTTTTAAAAAAATCATTATTAATTGTTAAAGTTGGTGACACACTGTCCAGTAACATGAAGTGCACAATGGTGTTCCACAAGAGTCAGTGTTAGGTCCCCTATTATTTAGCCTATATATTAATGATCTCCCCCAACAGTGTCATGATGTAGAACTGCAAATGTATGTGTGGCATATAGGGTATTTATGTATATCCGCCCGCTCAATTATGGCATTAATTTATGCATATGATATCAATTTTGTATCTTTGCGGATACCGCAGATGCCCCTAATTCAATTTAATGCATAACTGATTTGAGTAAAGGCACAAGAGCAAATCTGGGTATATAAATGGTTGGTTCTTCAGTTGGCAGTTACACCTTGAGTTCGGTGGTGGCTTTGACACTAGCGCGCGATGCGTTCTTTTCACTCGTAGCTCCGAGTCGGGCAATCATTGACGGAGTGGCATCCCTCTTTGACACCATTTTTTCTAATATTTTCTCTTCTGGACCATCCCTCCAGGTCTGTCCGCTTGGCATTCATTTTGATATGCAGTTTGAGCATCTCTGTTACTGCTTCCTCATTATCTTGTATTCGGGTTTCAGCATCCATAATCCTTTCTTCTGCCTTTTCCACTCTCTTGTTTGTTTTAATTATTTCCTCTTTGATTCCCTTCAGCTGCGCACAGTTATCTTTCCTGTATTCCCTTAGTTCTCTGAGTATAAGGTCCAGGCTCGTGTTGCTAGCTTGTCCCCCTCCCTCTGTTAGCATGTCGTTACCCTCTATGCCGCGGCTAGCAGGTGAAGTCTGGTCGACTCCGTCTCCCTCGTGTAACTTGCACTATATAGATTTCTTACTGTTTTATCCTCTTGGCATCTTGAAGCCCTCAGTCTTATTTCTTACTCTTGCAAAAGTCTTTGTGTCGTTACAGGCTGTTTTTAACTCAAACGTTGGGGCACATTCTCCTATGCTGCCATCTTCTAGCTTGCCAAACCGGTCCTCAGTAAAATATTTCAATGAGATTAACCTTTTTTAATTCATTTTTAAGATCAGCTACCCTGCTCACTGCTGTGGGTGTGTTTTGGGCCAACACTGGCTGCTGAATGAGAAGCTGTAGCCTTGTTCCCTGGTTCAGGGGGTTTGTGCAGTGTGAACATCTGTGTGCTGCTGGTTTGGCTGCTGACTAGAGTCTCTGTGGCCACCCAGTAACTCGTGCTTCGGCTCGGCGGTTGTGTATGTGACTGTGCTACTGGGTTAGCTGTCTGTAGTTGTGCAGCGGTTCGTTCTTTGGCTCGGTGTGTTTTTATCCACCACTCTCTGTCACCATCCTCCTCATAATTCACAACATAACTGAAGTGGCTTCAAACACCAGACCTGTAGGTTATCAGAGAACCTTCTATTGCTGCCATTACTAACCACCTGGTAATGAGTTAGCTTTGCGTAGCTGCCTGCCAGTATGTCTCAGTGGAGTAGAATGTTTTGGTTTAGGGGTAGGAGGGGCAGACAGCAGGTTGCCTGTTCCATCCTGTGGGCTGCCTTGTTGAGCGCAGTGACACTGAGAACATTAAATTAAATACAGTTCAAGCTGTCCATTATATTTTTCAAGTGTAATATGATAGGTCAACATATCGTTTGGTTCATTATGCGTACCGAAGCGAAAGCCTCATGTACTTCAATGTATGCTCGATGAGCATACAGTTCGAAACGTATGTCACAGTGCAATAAATAATTCTTTTCTGCAAAGAGTCTGGCAGTGTTGCGAGTCATTCATCCTTTTTCATCTACGACTATCGACTCAGCACCTGCCCTCCCACACTGAGATGTGCGTGTCTTTTGTTTGATTTTCTGTATTGTTACACCCCTAGTTGTCACATGAGTGTCCATGTCTTTTGAATGTAGTAAACTTAATAAGCTCAATCCATTTCTATCTGACACTTCAGGCTGAATACAGTTTTTGAGGGATTCAAATGAAAGTAAAAGTGCAAAAACCAACCCCATTCTTGCTTAAAATGTAACCCATCATTTGGTGCTTTTTGAATTCATTTCAGTGTTCAGTTTGTTCAATGAGAAAGTCGTGGAGATCATTTCTTTTTCATTTTTTTTTAATTCAACAAGCAATTTGTTGTTTTTAGCACCACACTGAAAGCAGCCTCTATATCACATTATTGCAAGAAATACTGTTATCACAATATTCATTGTTGTTGCGCATCATATATTTACCCAAATATATATTTCATATATTGTGTAGCCCCAGTGTTGATTTAGCTGTATTATCATTTTAGAGGCTGCAGATTGTGCTGCTGCTACAGTTTACATAAAGTGGGGATTCTCGTATTTAGCTTATGCTTATTGATATAAAAGGGGTGAACAAAATAATAAAAATACCTCTCAGTTTAACGCCATACAATTCATTGCCACAAACTGCAGCCTTCAAAATGCATAAAGTTGAATCAACAGTTCTCTAAAACAGCTTCAACACAAACTGAACATTAGAACCTAAATGAAGGAGGATTTACTGCAGGACTCTAGCTGAGTCTAAACTGAGTGCACATTAATTTACTTATTTGTATTGTGACAATTCACAAAACATTTCACATGTAGTTTTGTGGGAATGCTCTGAACATGAGTGATGTGATGTAAAGGCATGTGGAGACTGGTAAACCCATTTACAAAATCACACGTGCCTATAAACAGTATCTCTTGTCGACCCTAATATGTCTAATAATTGTTACTATAATGTGGTATCATATACTCTCACACTGACTGAAGTGTTATCTGTGGTTGAATCTCAGACATCGATGAGTGCAGCATCAGCAATGGGAGCTGTGAGTACGGCTGCATAAACACCCAAGGAAGCTACGAGTGTGTGTGTCCACCTGGACAGAAACTCCACTGGAACAAGAAAGATTGCATCGGTAAGCACCAACTGCGTGTGTGTGTGTTTGTCAGCAGGCCTTAACACAGGTACACATGTGTGTGTGTCCAGGTAGTTTTCATGGTGATGTGACTCTCTGTGTTCCTCAGAGGCGGTGAAGTGTCTGCCCAATGGGAAGCCGGCACCCCGAGCCCAACTGACGTGCACCAAGAGCGGAGGGGCAGAGATCTGCTCGCTCTCCTGCCCCTCCAATGCCCTCTTCCTTGCAGGTACACACACACACACACACATACGTGCATGTGCGTGCACACGTGCGCGTGCACACACATATACACGCACACACACACAAAGAAAAAAGAAAGGAAAAAAATTAAAATGTTAATTTTTAGATTTTTATGTCATCTTAGCATTGTTCTCGGGTTTTTTTTCATTTATCAAACTGTTTAATGTAGGTTCATCAGAAAAGTTTTTTTAAAATGACAGACTCCCATCCTCCCTACACCTAAAATGTACTTACTGTATATCCTCTGTATTAAACAATTAAAAAACTAAGTATTGTAAAGTGCCGATTGCAATACTCAGAGCTCAAGTTGCTCATTCTGTCAAGTTGCTCTAGGGCTTGTAATTTGGGACTTTTTGACTTTTTTATGCCTCCGCATGGGCAACAGCCATGGTTGAAGGCATTATGTTTTCTGGTTGTCTGGTTGCTGTCCTTCCCCTTCTCGTGAAAATGATATCTCAAGAATGCTTTGAGGGAATTTCTCCATATTTGACAGAAATGTCCATTTGTACTCAAGAGTATACTGATTAGATTTTGGTAGCCAAAGTCAAAGATCAAGGTTACTGTGATCTTTTATCTTGCATTCTTGTGATTCTGATATCTTAAGAACACCTCAAGAGAATTTCTTCAAATTTGGCACAAATGTCCATGTAGAATCAACAACGAACTGACTAGATTTTGGTGGTCAAAGTTGTTAATGCGACCTCTCAAGAACACCCAGAGGAAATGTCCACTTTGAGTCAAGGATGGACTGATTTGAGAATTTTGTGGTCGAAGGTCAAGGTCACTGTGACCTCAGAAAATATGATTTTGACCATAACTCAAGAATTGATACATCAATTATGACAAAATTCACAAAATGATGAAGCAATGAAAATTTATATCCACAGAGTCAAAGGTCAACTTCAGTGTGACATCATAATGTTCTGCACAAACACTTTTTTCAGCATCGTATCTCAGGAACAGAAGGGGAGACATTTGGTCAGATACTGAATTGGTGATGCTAATCTTGGGTGTCCACCTTGAAACTGTGCTGATTGTATAGCTCTTCTGTGCTGGCTGGGGGAAGATGTGGATGTAAACTGTGAGAGAGAGATCTCACTGCACCTTTGGTCTTTTTTGCATTTGTACATTTATATTTATGACCTTGATATTTTGACCAGGATTGGGACCCTGTAAGGAGATTACTTTAGATGGAAAAAGGAGAGATTATTTTTCTTTGTGGAATGTGGAACTATGTTACTTTATTTCAGTAAAGATACACTACACTCATTTATACTGTGGGGGAAAAAATCCTGCATTATGCATTTAAGTTTGAGATCCAGTGAATTAAATTTATTCTTCTCCTGTATAGAACTGTAAAATGTGTTGTTGGAAGTGTCATTGCACACGCTGCTTCCCTCTAGTGGTGAGAGCTTGCAGTCACAGCTCTCTGTACCATCCTTTTCTCTCGATGCAACTGATGCTGGATTAAGGCATTCGTGCTCTTTATTGCTGTATTGACTCCTCGGGGTGCTCTCCACTCAGACTGATGTGTTTTTCTCTCTGCGAGGTTTTCTTGGCGTCTCCTGTCGCAGCACTTTGGCTGCCACCCCGGCCTCTCCTCCTGCGATAGTACTTAACACACATCTGTAAATCGATTACATCCTTTGATCACGCCTTTTTTTCCACAGCGAGGGCCTCACTTGGTTTAACTTGGCTGCCATGGTGTGAGAATGATGGATAGTTCTCAGGCATGGAGTGAAATATTTGTTTTTCTGTCTTTTTGGAGTGTGTCTTAATTTTCAGGGGCAGGAGCCATGTAAATTCCTGTGGTTTAATGCAGTCCGGATTCTTATTTAATCATCTTGCTTTTATGACCTCTGAAGACTTCATCCCTCATTTCCTACTTGAAATGCGTCTTTGTGTGTTTGTGTAGATCAAGACAGAAAGACAGGATTCATAGATCTTTCATTCAAGCTTTAATTTCTCAGTAGGAGTTTAAGGTCACATGGCAGCAGAGTTTCCTCTGGGCTGTCTGTCTCGTTCCTGAATACAGGAAAGTAAGGTCATACAACATTTATAAAATTCCTTTTAATCCTCACAAGTGTGCGTGTCCCAGCCCAGCGCCAAGTGAAACACACTGGCTTCCATACCATACCCACAACTCAGAAAGACCCGGTCACACAGTCCTTCAGACGAAATCAAAACTCTCAGCTTCCCTAACCTCTCATCAGCATGTCTGATTTCTCTTTCCTCATTCTGATCTAATGTGTGTGTGTGTGTGTGTGTGTGTGTGTGTGTGTGTGTGTGTGTGTGTGTGTGTGTGTGTGTGTGTGTGTGTTTCTAACAGACTCAGAGAACAGCTACACACTGAGCTGTGGTGTGCCCGTCCAGCCTGGTAAAGCTCCCCAGAAGAGGAATGCCACCACTGCTTTACCCACCTGTGCTGGTACAGTAGACCTGACAAACACTGTTACCATCAATCCAAATAGTCCCCATTAAAGGTTATATTAAAATCATTAGAATATATCTGATAAGTAATACATTTAGAGAATAAACATGCTCATGGTAAACTAAAAGATGAAGTGATATTATGAGAAAAATTAAGGCAGCAGATGGGGGTGGACATGGGCTGATATGAATGTTATACTGAGGTGTAATGATGTCAAATACAGACTTCAGTGTCTTAACAAAAGGAAGGATCATGTAGATTCATCCTTAAGTGATTTAACAGTTCACTGATGGTCACTTGTTTGTGTTGCTGTAATCAGATATTATGTTCATTGACAAAAAGCCTGCTGGCTTTATTTTATGCCTCGGCGCTGTACACATCACACAGAGGCCACGAGGAGAGTGGAGGGAAAGGAGTGGGGGATTGAAATGGAACACAACTGCCCTTGTTGACCTCTAGCTCAACTATCATGGATCCTGCCAGCTGTAGGCTTAGCGTTGTATTGCTTTTACAAGGCATCTTCAGCCTAGTAATTTACTGGATCACTGGAAAGTACTGAGAAGTAATGATGAATGATTAATTACTTCTCAGTATTTTCTTGTGATAGTTAAACAGTATGTGGGAGGTTTTCTACAAGTTGCGTTCTGCTCGGCCCTCTCCTACGCACCTGTTTGGAAATAGATGTGCAAATTAGTCCTTTGCTCTCTTTGTGATCTGTATCATGATTATCATAAATGTTATGGGTTAATGATATCTTAAAGAAAACATGCTATTTGAAAAGTACAACAATCTCAGTGATATTGACTGCAGTTAGTTCTATGACAATTTTCAGTAAAATATCAAGTTATCAATGAGTTTTTCTGAAGAAACTATCTGATAATAGACCTGTGAACCTATCCAGATGTAAGCTCTGAGTAAGGTCAGAGTGGTCAGTGAGGCTACTGTAGGTGATTTATGAGATCTCTGAACAGACATATTGTTCTAGATGAAAAAAAAAAAAATAGCAAATGTTACCTGAAGTCAACCAAAGTGTAAGAGCCCAAACTAAACTGTTGACACACCACACATCCAAATAAAGTTTCATTTGAAAAAAGCCTAACTCAGGTTAAGGGATCAGAAACAGTCATCATAAGAAAGGATACAAATTAATATGAATGTTCTTTTCATTATAATGATTCCTCTTATGTGTCTTTTTGCTGTGTATAAATGAAGACACACTGGCCCCACCCATCAAACAGAAGGCCAGGTTTAAGATCAAAGATGCCAAGTGCCATCTGAGACCTCGCAACAAGGAGAAGCACAGAGATTCATCCAGGCAGAATCTGCAGGGTAAACACTGGACTGGATTACCATCCTTTTACACACACTACTGCTTTTTCATCTTAAATCCTTAAATAATACATATTGTGATCTTTATCCTTTATGTTCTAATTCTTCTTCTCCATCTCCTCCTCATTCTTCACCTGTGTTTTTTCCCTGGAAGGAGGCCAGTTCCCCTGCACTGACGACTGCCAGGTGACTTTTGTCAACCTCAAGTGCGACTCGTCTAAGAAGCGCAGACGAGGACGCAAATCTCCTTCCAAAGAGGTTTCCCACATCACAGCTGAGTTTGAGATGGAGATGAAGGAGGAGGAGGCCTCAGGTGGGATGTTCTTTCTTACCTCTTTGGTCTAACTGCACTCGTAATAAAATAGTCAACATTCAGACAGTGCAAAGAAAATTACCAGGCATTACCTACAAACTGTGCATATCTGGCATATTATCTTAAGATATGAATTCATATCTTCTTGATGAACATAATAGAAACAAGAGACATTATCAAGATTTGGTCTTTAAAGGAATAGAAAAGCATTCAGTAAAAGGGAAACAATTTGTCTTCTACTGGAGGTTGTATTTTTGCTAAACTCCAATTTTTTACCTCAGACACGTGCAATGTGGACTGTGTGCGGGAAAGGATGAAGCAGAAGCTGCAGAGCGCCATGCGGACGCTACGGAAGTCCATTAACAAGCAGCAGTTCTACATCCAGTTCTCTGGGACCGAGTACGAGGTAGCCCAGAAACCCTCCAGGGTACCAGAGGGAGCTGAGTCCTGCAGCACGGGACAAGTTTTCCGAGATGGAAAATGTGGTAGGTTTGCCATTCCAGTCATTGTCCTTTGGTGTCATAATGTCTCTACCCTGTTGCAATGAGAAAGATTAAAAGGAGCCACAGAAAGTATTCCTTAAAACCTGTGTCTTCCTCCTCAGTGAGCTGTGGTGTGGGGACATTCTACAGCGGGGAGCAGGAGCAGTGTGTCCAGTGTCCACCTGGTACGTACCAGGACACGGTGGGTCAGCTGTCCTGCGAGCCATGTCCCAGCACTGAAGGACAGGGCATTGCTGGGGCGAAGAACGTGTCTCAGTGTGGAGGTAAGTCACCATCCAATCACCACAGTCATTGCAAAAGCCCCAGATCTTCAACCTTCCTCCAACAGCACTGAAACAATTGTTGCATGAGTCACATTAACACACAGGATCTGTTCTCAGGCTGTAGCCCCTTACTGTACCTTACATCTTGTTGCCGATCAACTTCAGATTTTTGTTTTCCATCTTTGATATTTGTCATTGCTGAAAATTAGGACATTTTAAATTTCCTTGGGGCAAGAAAGGGGTGCAGGAAAAGAGTTAAGACACACAATATGCATGTATTAATATGTTGGATTGGCACCATCTAGCCGCCGTTGATGTGAACTGAATCTGAGCTGCAGCCACAAGAGAGCACCACAGACCTGTGTTAACATTCAGTCACTGAGCTCAGGAAGAGATTCACTAGCTGATCCTACACTGAAAAACTCTCTGACATTGTGCTATTCATAGAGAACTTCAAACTGTTGAAGTCTGAAGAGACAAAAGCTACAGATAGATGACAGTGATAAGAAAGAGAAAACACAGACAGGTGATGTCCTTGTGTCCTTCCCTCAGGTCAGTGTCCAGCGGGTCACTTCTCTGCTGACGGCTTCCGTCCATGCCAGTCCTGTCCCCTGGGCTCCTACCAGCCAGAACCAGGCCGTGTCCTCTGCTTCCCCTGTGGAGGAGGTCTCATGACCAAGTATGAAGGATCAATGTCCTTCAGGGACTGTGAGGCCAAAGGTGAGGTTCTGTGTCTGTGTGTGTCAGACACCATGTGTCTCTATATGTCTGCTGCATGTGTGCTTATACAGGATTCTTTTAGCAACTATCAGTGTTATAATACTTAAGATAAGTCTTGGTCTCAGGCCCGAGACCATTAATTGAAGGTCTTAGTCACGTCTCAAATTGACCACATTTTTACTCAGTCTTGTCTCAGAAAAAAGGACATAGGATTTTAGGACTTTGGACCACAACTGTGGAGACATCCCTAAATTGCCTGTTCAAAAACAGCAGTGTCAAATAAAAATGGTGAAGTTGATTTCAGATACATGCTTTTATTTGGTATCTTTAATATGATAGTAGCCAGTTTGCTCTTTAAAAATCTTTTCTGCTGAAATTTCGAGGAGACATCCATGATGCCTAGAGGATAAATCCTAATGTCACTGGTGATCTTCTGACTTTTTCTCTAACTCCATCATCAGGTCAAATTTTTAATTCAACCGGGTGTTATGACCACATACCTGTATATTGTGTATAGTGCTAATTATCTTATGTTAGCATAAAGATGGCGAACATGTTAAATATTATACCTTGTAACCATCAGCATGTTAGCACGTAGCATGCATTTAGTAGAATCTAAGTCTTGTTTGGTATTCTATAGACTGCATGACTTTCTCCTGTGTAACTGGAGCTTTTTATCTGCCACTTTCTAACTGTGTACGTGTGTATACGGGCATTTGTAATGCCACAAGCCATTTGTCAGCAGTTTCATTGTTAATGCTGTCATAAAGTAGTGCTCCGTTCAGATGTGTATGACATGGCAATTTGCACATGTGATACATGGTTTAGTGCTATGTTTATATGCCTGCTCTGTTATCAAGGCAGGAATAATATCACAGCTGTCTAATGTATCTTGTAGATGGCCAGCTGTTAATCTTCATTCATTTTACACTGTGTGTACACTGGCTGCCTCCTGTTCAGAATTATTATAGGTTTGAAGTTTTATTGCTTTTATTTGTTTTTCTTTTTCTTGTTTATTTGTCTTTTATTGGGGAGTTTATAGTAGCCAGCATCTGAATCTTGCTGCTACCTTCTATAACTTCATCAAGATGTCATACCATAGACTGTATAAAATAAGGAGTGTAGCCACTGTGATCTCACTAGGCCCCCAGGAAAGCTGCTTAGCCTTAGCACATGGGAGTAGTTTTCCTTGTAGACTTTTTCCAAGAAAGCCCCCTCTGATAGAAATCTATTCTTTTTAGCCCAAGTCAGGACTTTTTTCCTAACCTTAACCAAGAGATGCCTTTGTAGTTAAATTTTCCCAGTGGGCACTTGTGGTATTGCAGCAGAAAAAAAAATCCCTTGTGGCCCAAAAAGCATTTTCCCCATAGGCCACAATTGTAAGACACATCTGTAAAACTGTTGGACACCTTGAACTGCAAACAAAGACAAATGTGACTCCTCTGTATCATGAATTTTTGATCCACAGCGGTTTTATATTTGTTTAAAGCAGCTGTGCGGAACTTTTCGTTTTCGTTGATTATAGCGCCCCTTTGGTCGAAGCGTATGACACCCACAGCCTGGTGTAGTTAAGCCAGCAATTACCGCATGCATTTGTTTTGGAGAGCGAGAGGATTAACTAACGTCAGGTCAGTCCAAGTAATTAGTGGAAACAGCAAAATTACTCAGTAAATTCTCCTGTCGTGTTTCTGTTCTGATCTAATCTAATCTGTTGTGTATTTTGAGCTACTAAGGCTACCGTAGTAGTGTGAGCCTCAAGTTATTCTGGGTAATGTAGTAACCGTTGTTGTGCTAGTGAGAAACAATGAGAAGCAGCCGTGTACGTTCGGTGTAAGGAGGAATAAACGGTTAACAAGTCATCTGCTGAGTCCACATTATTATGTGTAAAGAATACTCCGTTGATTTGGGAGTTATGCCCTTTCTCTATCATTTTCATATTGAGACAGCAGTTAGCAAGGCACTGTCAGTACATCTTGCGCAGAGGGATACACCGGTGAGCAACAGCTGCAGCTGGCTCTGGGACAGGTCGCCAGGTCACTCAGGTAAAAACAAACAAAGAGACGACACGGACGATATTACTCACCCGACTGAAAGCTGTCCATCAGCTCCTGCAGGCCTGGGGCGTTTTTTTCCAGTTCATCTTAGGAACATGAAAAAAAGTTTCAATCACGCCAGGATTAGTGATTGCTGCACAGTTTTCATTCCTTGTGATGCACTCTCTGCGGCGGTTTTCCTCCTGATGATATATCTCCCCAACGATGGCAGCACCGAATCCCACTATGTGCAGGAAAATAGTAGCGGAGGATTCAGCCTCTCTCATCTCTGCTCAGCATTCAACACATGGAGTTCCTCATCTGTGTGCTCCGGACAAACAGGTATGGCTCTGGATCTGTGTCCGCTACAAGAAACTCTTCAAAATCGCGTTCACAGTCGTCCATTGCAGCTACTAAAATCTGGAGATATCACTAGGCCAAATAAACAGCTGAGTTTTGTTTACAAGCTACGTCTGTGTCTGCTCACCGGTGTATCCCTCCGCGGATCACAGCGCAGGACGCACTGACCCTCTATAAGCACAATGCTAACCGCTGAGACCCAGCCCAGACACAAAAAAGATATAGATAATGTTGTCCCAATATGGAAATGATAGAGAAAGGGCATAACTCCCAAATCGTCGGAGTATTCTTTTATGTGAAGATACACAGTGAAGACATAACATAATCCTAACACAGCAAAGCTGTTACCTGCAGCCTTCGCTTGCAAAGCTAACACTACTAACGTTAGATCAGTCCAAGTAATTAGTGGAAACATGCTAACATGCTAACATTACACACAAGTTAGTAGTAAAGTAAGACCTGTTCATAAATGTTCTGGTGTAGCTCTGAATTTCTTATAAACTGAGGACAACTGCCTGCTGTATATTTGTGTTCATGGTCACAGTCACAGATAATTTTACATGATGCTCCTTCATTATCCGCCATGACATCAAAAGTACAACCAAGTCCTCATAGATACATCTCTGGTAAAACTGTTAGGTGTTATGTGTTCAGCAATGCCCGTTGGTACTGCTTACTCGAAGAACACTGTAAACATGGCTCCTTCTTCTTCTGTGGGGAATGTAGCTATAAATCCCAGCGCCATTTTTATGTTTTCACTGTTTGTTTTAGATTGAGTCTTTAGTTAACCCTTCTCCTGTTCTTCCCCAGTACACTGTGCTCCTGGACATTACTACAACTCTAGCACCCACCGCTGTATCCGCTGCCCAGCAGGAACCTACCAGTCTGAGTTTGGGCAGAACTACTGCATCACCTGTCCTGGGAATACCACCACTGACTTTGACGGCGCCACCAATGTCTCCCACTGCAAAAGTAACGCTGCTCAATTTATACAGTTAGCCTGCTTGATTGTATAGGCTTGAATGGGCTTTTCATACATTGGTGCTGTTGTTTTGAAAGAAGTTTTAGTTGTAAGTGTTTGTATTATTTTGCCCTCAGATCAGCTGTGTGGAGGTGAGCTTGGAGAATACACAGGCTACATTGAGTCTCCTAACTACCCTGGTGATTACCCATCCAATGTGGACTGTGTCTGGACCATCAACCCACCACACAAGAGGCGGATTCTCATTGTGGTACCAGAGATTTTCCTCCCCATCGAGGATGAGTGTGGAGACGTGCTGGTCATGAGGAAGAGTGGTAAAAAAACATAATAATTCAGATCATTTTACCAGAACAGAACTAATCAGACATATTTACAGTCTGTTTATTGACAATCTTGGACGCATTGTGAAGATGATGAGCCTTTTGGGTCATGGACCAATATTTTGGGCTGATCCGGTGTAGCCAGCAGATATCTGAGCCAAGACTTCCTCTTCCATGCACTGCTGATTTCAGCTAATCTCAATAAACAGATATCTGCAGATACATTTTAAATAGGCCAATTTAAACCTAACTTGTTGTCAGGTGATAGCTGATGGATTCCAAGATTACATTTTAGCTAATGCGTGTGACCTCTTCCCGTGAACTATTTACCTGCTATTCAAATGTAATTATTCAATCCTACTCAGACTACAAATGGACTACAAATGAAAATCAGATCACTTCTGATACAAGAATTTTTTCCTGGCACATACAGATTTTGCATACATATCCAGATATAAGGCAACAGGTCTGGCACTTGTAGTGTGTGTTCCTGCATGTACCATCAGGTTTTGCTTGAATGTTACCTTTTGTGAGGTGTTTTTATCTCTTGGTTTCCTCTCAACAAGCCTCTATTACACATGCTCATCCATGCAAGAATGACACCAATGATGTTGTAAAGGTGCAAACATGAATTTGTCTACCATGGCAGAATAGATTACATCTGAACTGAACTGCAGTTTGATTTCAGAGTGATTACACAGAACAATCTCTAATCAAGGTCAACATTTATTTTTTTTTATCTGGATTTTTGGGCCATACCATATGGTCTTCATTAGCAGTTAAGGCTTGCTCAGTTTTTGGGTGAACTGCCACCTATTTTGGAAAAATACTGTATAGATTCAGTTTGTCTTTAAGAATTCTCCTGTGTTTATTTCACCACAGTTAACTGCTGACGCTGTTAACCAGTAACCTTCCTCTGGGATTGCAGCCTGTCTTCACCTAAGGGAATATTCAAAGCTCCGTTGTTTAGTCTAGTTAATTCAGACTCCTGCTTGTTTCCCTCTTGATACCATCAGTTGAACACAGCAATCATGATGGTTGTGGACCAAAATATCCACCAAGACCCTTTAAAGGAGGTGGCGGAACAAACTGATTCTTGGGCAATGGATTTATAAAGGTGACTTCTCACAGGAGTATAAACTAACCCAAAAAACAGGACCTCCTGATTGGGTTTTTCTTCTGTATTCTAGGCATTTAAGAGCCTGTTTACACCATGTGTTTCAGCAATCTGAACACAAGTGGACAGCTAAGACACATCGCCATGCACACTTGTGACTATCATGCTAATGCTAGAAGGTCAAAAGGCCCCGTGCAGGTATTACACGCACGCTTTCGCGAGCATGCTCACCAGTCACACTCGCAGTTGTGTTGGCATGTCAGATGAATTCAATACAATGGACAATGGACAAAACATGGCGTCCAATTCATTGTAAGCTGTGCAACTCACCAAAACAACCACCACATCCTGCACTGATGATGAAGTCCATGTTGGGATTGACCAGGACACACTGGCATTCACACTACAAAAGATACATGGTCAATTACATCACAGAGCAGTTCAGCAAGTGGTTTGAGTGAACAGATAACAATGTGTCTTGGTGGTTGTTTACACTTGTATTTCGCGCTGTCCACTTGTGATCGGATCACTTGAGATTAACCACATTAATGCCAGGTATTTAAACAGGCTCTAAGTGGAGTGACCGCTCTACCATTGTCATGTCAAAGACTAACATTCTAACATGTTTATACCCTTCCTCCAGCCCTCCCCACCTCCATCACCACCTACGAGACGTGTCAGACCTATGAGCGGCCCATCGCTTTCACCTCGCGTTCTCGCAAGCTCTGGATTCAGTTTAAGTCCAATGAGGGCAACAGTGGCAAAGGCTTCCAAGTTCCATATGTCACCTATGATGGTGAGTCACCTTCAGCACAGTTCAGACAGCTGAGTTAGATCTAATCTCACATACAGGCTGCCATGAGTCAGTTTTAGATCATTTAAAATTAAACTAATGAATTATTTGTTGTTACCAATCTTTATACTGCCATCTACCCTCACTCAATAAGACTCTATATACTTGTTCCAGAGGACTACCAGCAGCTGATAGAGGACATAGTGCGAGATGGCAGGCTCTATGCCTCCGAGAACCACCAGGAGATACTGAAGGTATTTATTGATACAGTCTGTGACCAGCCTTTGATTCTGAGGGAATGACATTTACTGTTCCAAAGATAAAGGTTGAAAAAAACCTCATATGGTTGCTCCAGTGGGATGACACTCTGTCCATGCATCCTCCCTTTAGGACAAGAAGCTGATAAAGGCCCTGTTTGATGTGTTGGCTCATCCCCAGAACTACTTCAGGTACACAGCACAGGAGTCCAAAGAGATGTTCCCTCGCTCCTTCATCAAGCTGCTGCGCTCCAAAGTCACCAGGTTCCTAAGGCCATACAAATAGATGGGTCCTCTCCACTGTACTGTTAAAGACCCTTGTCATCCTGCGTCATTCCAAATCCAGCAACCTAAATGTAACCCCCCCTTGTCAACTTCTACCCTGCTTGGGTCAGTACATTGATGTACCCATTCTATGACTAAACATTTTCATTTTCTGTATTTGTCCTCAATCCTATTTGTCAAATGATGCCTTTCCTCATTTTTGACCCCATTCATTAGTAACACATCATTAACTTACACCCTTCCCTCCAGTTAGTGCAGCTTTTTGGATAAGGTTTGACCGATATTGGTCTTTGCAGGCCAGCATTCATTTTATGATTTTTATAATGTAGCAGAAGATGCCTGATATATATATATTGTGTGTGTATATATTGTTTCTTTAAATTTGACCATTTTATACCAAACAGTTTCTCAGTTTGGTATGGTAACATTTAGCAGAACCTTAAGGCTATGTCAGTGAAGGTGCAATATCTGCAATATTGGTGGTGATTGCATTGAATTGAAAATCAAATTCCAAATTAAGTACTTTGCAACAAAATGAAGAGTAGATATGAATGAGTTCAGAAACATGGTCAGACCTTCACATGCTTTGTCAGAGGTCAGTTTCAATAATAAGCACATCATATCATGAAAGGAAACCTGTATATTAGGTGTTACAGTGGCTTTCTTAATTTACTTTAACATTTGTTATTGACTAGCCTAAAAGTTAATAAGGCAAATCAAGCTGGGCTGGCAGATTGATACCACGCGTACGTGTGTATGCTAAATATGAGGCAACAACCATCTTAGCTTAGCATAAGGACTAGTGACGGTCAAACAGATAGCCTGGCTCTGTCCAGAGGCAACACAATCCTTCTACCAGAAACTCTGAAGCTCATTTATTAACAGGTTATTTTTGTTTTGTGTAATCAGTTGTTGGCCAGGGGCAGTGACCCCCTGCTCTTTTCTCATCCATGTAAAAGCAGTTGGTTTTTTGTACCTTCTGACAGAGCAAGCTACTTGTTTCCATTTGTTTCCTTAAGCTAACCGGCTGCTGGTTATAGCTTTACATTTAGTGCATGGATATGAGTGTTACTGGAAGGAAAGTAAATTTCCCAAAATTTCTATTTCTTTAAATATTGTTAAGTAGTAATCTGTAAAGAATGAAAAAACACCTGGTGTTAGCATGTGTTTGGTGATCTGATCACAAGTGGACAGCTGAGACAAACCTGTGTCTATAATGCATCTCATATTTTTCGGATGTCAGAATTTCTGGGTTACCAGTGTAAAATTTTAAAGGGAATACCTCCTGAAGCCTATTATCTGATTCGGAAAGTTGGAGAAACCTTACCAACCCCAACCTCAAAATTCAGTATGACTGCTTCCCACATCAACAGTAGCAAAAGCTGTTGTAATGCAACGTTTAGCACCTTTGTGTTGTTTGTGTCTCATTAAATCAGTCATACACACAGTACTATCAAACTTCTATCTGTGGACATGTTGCGTCGCTGTTTGTATACACAAAATACTGTGTAATATGTTATTATCAACTGGTATTACTAAAAATGGCTAACTTGGCCAGAGACTGGTAATTCTAACAACATCTTGGTTTTCGAACTTGTCATTGTGGAACGTGGTCAACTTCAGTGTGACATCAATCCCAGCTCCGACCTTCAACTTCCAAGGTAAATGGAGTAAATTGAATGCAGCACTGTTAATGCTTACAGCCGCATTCACAGTTTTTGCATCCACACTCTCGCTAGCTGATTGCTAGCATGCATGCATGTCATATTGGCAGTTTTGTCAGTACCACTGGAGATATCGCTGTCAGCAGAATTCAGCACATTTCCCTCCATAGGGCAAAATGATGGGTGGTCACGCAACTTTTAATCCAACTTGTTGTAAAATGGGCAAGTTATAGCGCGTTGGCGCACTGTCATCAAAAAAAACCCTGCACTGATGATGTATTTCTCGATGGAGGGGCATTGGTGATGGGGTCCATGTTGGTCCGACAGCCCATTGGTCCAACATCCCATTAGTCTGACGTCCTGTTGTTCCGATATGTGATTATACTAGGCTATACTATATTTGTGTACCATAGAGGATCAGCAAACGCAACAAAAGTAGGCTACTGGTCGAGATACAAGTGTCACAGAGAGAAGAGAATGAAACCATAACCTCCTGTTATTAACTCTGGGGTCGGGGTTGTGTGGGGAGCTTTTTGCGGTGCTGAACGGCTCCCGGCAGGCGTATTTCTGCCATGATGGTACGCTGCAACTGGCTCTGGGTCAGCTGGGAAAGGCTGGAGGTGAAGCAGGCTCACAGCATTTGTATTTGCCACTTTCTTTTTCATTTTAACCCACACCATGATCTTTCCCTTACCCTAACCAAGTGTTTTTTGTGCCTAAACCTAACCAGACCTTAACCACAGGGCATCATGATGATTTTGGAACAACGGGACTTCAGAACAATGGGTTTAATAGGGTCGGAACAATGGCGTGTGGGACCAGTGGGCAGACCCCTAGGTGATGACACCACAAAAGTAGTCGCCTCTCACCTCTGTTAAAAGTGTGCTAAATTTAGTCTATGTCTAGTAGTTTGTCTTTTATGCAAGACTTGGTGGTGCTTTCTGTTGTTGGCTTTGGAAGGTGGTGGCGTGTGGCTGTGGGTCGCTCATCAGAATGAGGAAATCAACTCATTAGTCTGTAAACTCTCCTTCTGCCGACTAGAGGTTAAGGTTTTTAAATGGTAACACCAATAAACATCGAGGAAAGATAGAGAAGGAATGAACACCAGCTCAACTAGCATCATGCTTCCCTTCCTACAGGCACTTGAATAAACTGGATGACTTCCATGCCTGCTTCATTTTCCAATGGACTATCACAAAGTGTAATATCTTTTGATTCACCAAACTTAAGCGAAGTTCTGGACGGCACCATTCAACCAGAAGGTTCTTTATGCTGAGTCAAGAGAGGGAAAGGAGGTGTGTGCTTTATGGTGCATAAAGACTGGTCTGATGGTGTAGTTGTGAGATGCTGTTGTGTTCTTGCAGTGGATCACTGCTATAATGTTAAAGAGTTGGCTGTAGAGAAGAGCCCCTGCCAGTGTTTGGCTGGAGCAACCACGCGGATGTGTCAGTATGTGTGGACAGTTAAATGATTCCACAGCCAGAAACCATGGATTACCAGAACCATCCAGTAATATAGACAATTAGAAGGCAGCAGCCAACAATGTAAGAAGATGTGAAAAAGGACTTAACTGCAGAACACAAGTTAAAGGAGCTGATGGGATCACTTCACTGGAGTCTTGCCTTGTATAATTCGATGTGACAAATAAATGATTGATGGATATGATGTCAAATGCAACTCAGACTATGTCGGCAAGTGGTTTGAGTGATCGAATCACAGCGCATCCTTGTGATCGTTTACACTTGTATTTAGGGCTGTCCACTGGTGATTGGTTGACCCAAAATTCATGTTAGTAGCAGGTATAAACAGGCTAACTAATTATTGTTATCAGGCATTCCTAAAGTCACTGTACATATTACGGTAAAGTGGTACTCCCAGTATTTAGTAAATGGCCAGTATCATATCGGTCAAACCCTATTTTTGCACACTATATACTGTTTTTTCTTCTCTCCCTACCATCTACAGATTTCTGCACCTTCATTAACACATTATTGTATTCCCTTCCCCCACCCCTCTCATTTTATTTTGCTCTGCTTTGTTTTCTGTGTTGTTGTTTTGTTTTTGTAATATTTATACTGAACATGTCAGAACTTGCAGAAGCCCACATCACAGATGTACAACGCACATACAGATGTGTAAGACGCATGTGTTTGTGTAGACATACACACAAGTACATGCACGATGTGTTGAGACGTATTGGCCCACAAAGTGTACATGGATGTATCCTGAACTGGATTTCTTTATTGGCCCCAGTGTGCACGACACAGACATGAGAAAATAACTGGTGCACTTAAAACATAATTTAACACCAAAACCATTTGAAATAAATGTTGAAGTGGGGAAATCTAAACCATTCCACCTTAAGTGGGTGCTTTATCCATTTGAGCACAGGGAAAGAATAAATGGGGTGAATCAGAAAGTCTATAGTGTAATTTTTTTTAATAAAAAAAGATATATAACAAGATGAGAAAAACTACCTGCAAGTAACAGATTGTTACTTAAGAGAGAAATGTATGTGATGTAACTAATATTTGGAACTTTAATTGCACTTGAATTTTATATTTTAAACTGTAGGAAAAAAAGATCTAAGTTACGTATTTGTTACCTTTTGTGTTGTTTTGAAAATGTGCCACATGTGGTGGTGATGAGAGAGAAAGATGGTAGTGTCTCCTCCTTGTCCTCACTCTGTAGCTTGCAGTGACCCCCAAATCCCTCAGTTACAGTTGCTTCAAGTCTCATTCACACACACAGCAAGAAAAAAGCTTCAGTATCTCAAAACTAATGTGCACAGAGTAAAGGCAGTGGAAGCAATAGATTACTTAAACTTGCCACCATCATCACAGTTTGTCTGTTTTCTCTACCAAGTCCTGCTTCATCCTTCAAACATGTCCTATAGCTGCCAGAGAGAAGGAGCATCATCATTAAAGCTTCTTGTATGATGGCATCACTTACACACTACACACGGTATATGCCTGTTTCTAAAAAACAAACAAACTACAAAATCTGCATTCAACCAGATGCAATCTCTTTCCATTAAGTAGGAAGTATAGTGTGTATACTATGCTTTTCTTTTATAACCCAACTAAATGTCTCTGTGTCAATCCCAATGGTACTAATATGTCTATGAAATCCTATACCATGTATTGAAGATGGGCTCTATATCTGCACAATGCGACTGGAGATAAAAACATGTATGGTGTGAGTGGAGTGTCAGTCTGGAGGTGAATGTAGTGGCAGGGTCACAGTCAGAATAAGAGTGTATGTGTGTTCGTAGCACTTGCAGCGTCACCTGTAAGCCAGTGAACTTTATCTGTGTTTTGTGTTGTTCATAAAGATGCAAGCCTCCCCCTGAAACATGGTACAAATGTAAATGTAACATTCCTTATTGTTGTTAAAGCTCCTCTGGAAATTTAACTTACGTTAAGTGTGTCATTCATGAGAAGAGGAAGCTTCTAGTCTTTGTGCTGAGCACGAGGAATATGAGGGGGTGTCAGTGCTCATCTAGAGCTTATTAAAGCTCAGCAATTAGAAATGTAAGGACCATACTGGAGGTTTTACATGTTCTAGCCCATGAAATCATGTATACTGCTTTGTATGTTCAAAAGCCTAGGATTTTAAGTTCCCTACTTTACAGGTGGCCAGTGTTTTCACTTCATTTCAGTATAGTTCTCCCTCAGGGCTTTCAGCCAGAAAGAGATTTATTGGTTAAAGTTAGGGAAGAAAATGTAGTTTGGGTTAAGATGAATAGATTTCTGCCAGAGTAACATGAAAATGGCAACACATTTTCACTCCAAGCTCATCACATATTGGCGTTTGGTCATGGACTTTACATTTCGAGATATGATGTGCAAGGATGCGTTGGTTGTTGACGTGTCAACTTCAGCCTATTACATACATTTCTGTTTTAAAAATACATTTCCGTTTTCACAGGACATGTACAGTTTGCATACAGGGTCTTTCAAAATAAATGCACTACGTCGGTACAACACAGCCAATTGAAGCTTTTGTCCTTCAACAACAAACACACATGATTACGTTTGGCCAATACATGCACGTAATTAGGTTAAGGAAAAAGAACAGGGTTTGGATTTACAATCTTACAAGAAGTGAGCCTCCAGGTAAAAGCTGGTGGTTGTTGGACCCATCTACCACCACGTCTGCCCTCCCTTCTCTTACTTTCACCCTATTAACTTATGTTGTTGTCCGTCTGCGTTTCCCTCCCTTGACGCCGCTGACATGAAAAGACGGGCTTTTTCGTTGGCGTCTGATGTTGATGTCAATGACTTGGGAGTGAAAATGCACACAGCCTCCATTATTATTTTGTGATGGTGGGCATGAAATATGTGTTTCAACACGTCGTTGACATGGTTAAAGATGGGATTCCAGTTTAGTTATTTGTAGGGAGAGAATAAAACAACAAAAAAATAATTAGTTAAGTTTGGAAAAGATTGTGGTTTCAGTTAAAAAAGCTGCATACAGGACATAAATTATGTAAACATGCATAGTTATGTGAAGTACCATCCCATTCTCATTTCCACATTGTCAGATACCAGTGCTTTGTCATGCACCCCAGTGTCTCCTAGTGACACACAGGGTACCCCTTAGCATCTCTGTTTATTGTGCAGCTAACATATTGTGCCATATGGTTAATGTTGTGCAACATACTCTCATAGCACAGTCTTTATGACATCCTATGAAAAATGCATGCACAACAGATGATATCCTACAAATTTGTGCCCCATGAATGCCAGTAAGTCCATAATGTAAATTTACATAATTAACGTAAAGTTACAGAGGTTAACTTTAGGCCATAAAAAGACTCAAAGTTCACACAGCCTGCCTCCTTACAGGCACTTGTGACAGCTTCCTTGATTACTGCCATCAGGGGATTGGTCATGTGATTGCAGCCTTTCAAAATATATGGGATATGCGCAAATTTGGGTACACTGCTTTATGTCGGAAAACAAAAATCGTAATGACAGCCTATGTTGTGGGTCAGTGACAGTTAGGCGACAAAACTGCTTGGTTAGGTTTAGGAAAAAGAGGGTAAAAATAAGTTACATCACTGCACGATGATCTTACATAAATTGCATAACACCAGATTAAAATAACAATGACTTTGGGTTTCACAAGGGACACAAACTGTGATCTCCTGGATGAGAGTCAAGTTTTGTTTGACCCATCTACCTCCCCTCCCTCTCACCATATACGGACTTTCTCACTCGTTATACTACAAAAGTTGCTCTCAGTGTCAAATATGGCCACAGATGGGTTTACAGTGGAGTTAGTTGAAAACCTAGTGGGTCTCATAAAGACATAAAAGGCTGCATTTGGCATCGACATCACATGCCAAGGGGCGTGACAAAGTGTTCATATTTGACGCCCAGGGAATGAGATGGGTCGAAGTACCTACGTGAAGTACTTTGCATAGATGTGTAAGGTCCGTAAAGTCACGTCACCAGGTTGACTTTACCCTGTACATGAATAGTTGTCTCCTGGTTGAAAGTCCATGTTTGTATGGCCCATCCACCTTCCCTCCTACCCATGCTATGCAGATTTTTTGATCTTTTTATTTAATTTGTGTGTCCACCACGGCAACAGATCCTCATTGACTTTGCATTGGCACTGTTTTTGTGTTGCCTTTACGTAATTTGAACTCATTTCCTGCCCATCAGCACATAATGTTTTTGTGTATCGTGGGCTGGATATTCTCATGTCTGTATGGTAAACGTATAACTAAAGCCAGCAGTCTTTCAGCTTGGCTAAGACTTGAAACAGGGGGAAACAGTTAGTCTGGATCTGTCCAAAGCAAAGAACTCCTGCCAACCAGCACCTCTAAAGCCCACTGATTAACACGTCATATCTGAATAGATTTATCTGTATAGAAAATTTCACCCCAGGCTCAGTCCCATTTCGTCTGATACCAACCCTTTGTCAGTGGCCTTTGGCGTCAGAAAACCAATGCATCAAAGCGCCATTCAGCAGCGGATTGAAACATACTGAGCTGAGGTATTTTTGACTCTCAGAGCAACTACCAGAGTATAAAGAGCATGAAAGTCCACATTGGGTGAGTCAAACAACATTACATAGTGTTAGTAACAAATCTACTTTTTTAAGCCAAACCATGATGTTTTCCCTAACCTAACCATGTGGTTTTGTTGCCTAAACCTAAGGAAATAAACCTTAAAACATTTTTTTAATCAAATTCTAAGTTTCTTGTGTTCTTGTGTTTCTTAAGTGAAAAGAAATCATGAATCTACATTTTCTGTGAAAACTGAAGTTTATTTTAAAAAGACACAGTGCATGTATCAAGTGTTATTTGACACACCATCCCTGAGCATTCAAAACTAATGTTGGAGGGTACCTAGAGCATCATAGTTGAAGGTGTAGAGCCACTGACCAAATGTTGGTATTTGACTGGTTCAGAGTGAAAATGTGTTGAAAATATGTTGATAAGTGATCTTGCAGAAGCTGACTAGTGGCTTTTGTTATCTTTGAACAGAGCCAGGTTAAATGTTTTACCCATTTCTAGTCTTTGTGCTAACATATGTTAACTGGCTGCCCATGGCAGCTTCACATTTGCCATACAGAAGTTAGAGGGCTATCAATGCTTTCATCTAACTCTGGGCTACTAAGCAAGGAAGTGTGTTTCCCAAAATGTCAAACTATTTCGTAAAGATAAATAATCCACTACAGTGCATCATGACTTTCTTTATTTTTTGTAAGCTGTGTTTGTGCAGTAATGTATGTGTAAGCATGGACCATATTCAGAGTTCTCCTCGCTGCTGTGTTCTGGGACATACTGAGATTTTCTTTTATTTGGCTGTTGAGCAGCAGCTTTTAAACCAATCTCATTGCCAGAATTAACAAAACAGTCAAATACAATATGCTTCATGTTAAACACAACCTCTGCACTGTCCCCCTGAATATTTGGAATATGTGCATATCCACTAAAAGCAAGAAAATTGGACTTAAAGTTTGACAACCCCCCATTTCATATGTGCTTGAAAAGCTTTTCAGCATCAAACTTTTGATTGTCACAGTATACTGAAATGAAACAAATGAGACAGGAAGCTAAGAAATCAGTTCAAATGTCTGCAATGATGTATTTGTGATTAATGTGCTGTGCAGACAAAACCACAGGTATGGTCCTGCAGAACTCTGAGCTGGTTGTAGTCAAGTGGGTTATTCTAAATAAGGTAAACAATGAAAACCAATAACAAAATGGCAAAAAATGTATTCAATTAGACATATGTTTTTTACAGGAATTGGTTGATAATCACCCCCTGAAAGTAGATATACTCTTTAATTGTAAGCCCACATGGCAGTGAGGTCACTGGATCATGAGATAATCTCCCAAAACAAAAGCATCCTGTCATTAGATATTGTTCCAGGCCTTGACAAATAGTCACCACACAGACAACTTATGGTGTGGCCTACTTCCTGTTTGAGGTGGGAATTGTTCAACATGAGTGTGATTAAAAAAAATGATATGAAATGCTCTAAAATTTATAATTGTTTTTTCTTTCCTTCCTGAGAATGTATTCTATTGTGAATGGTGAGTACATGTGGTGTGTGTACGAGAGACTGTGAGAATGTATGTGTGTGTGTGTGTGTGTGTGTGTGTGTGTGTGTGTGTGTGTGTGTGTGTGTGTGTGTGTGTGTGTGTGTAAGCAGTGACTTTTTGTGCTGGGTGTCTGTGAAAGAGAAAGACTGTGCGTGCATGTGTGTGTGTGTGTGTGTGTGTGTGTGTGTGTGTGTGTGTGTGTGTGTGCTTTAGTCCAATTTGTAGAGGAATAATTTTAACGTTTGTGTTAGTCGGTTGTACCCAAAGAAAGAAACTGTAACGCAGTGTTGTGCCATTGTTTGGTCCATGAAACTCCAGTACTGAACAAATTAAATAAAACAGTAGCAGAAAACACACTCAGGTCGTCTCTTTTGTATGTCCATGCAGAAACAGAGAGATAGGAGCCCTTGGAGTGGCTCCTATCTGCTCATTATATCTCTTATCTCTCCTCAGATGTGGCTCCATGTGCCGTTACACACAACCAGCCTGAAGTACGCTTCCGGAAAATTAAGCTGATGCTGCTAATATTGCTCTTATCTTCAAGCGGTACAATCTGTACGGCAGATCTGGATGCTCCATCAGAAACACTCATCATCATCCACACTGATGTTTTTTTCCATTCATATTCTCTTTCTTTGTCTAACTTGAAAGATAAAGAGAAAAGAGATAACCTATTTGAACCACTCTGCTGTTAGGATATCTACACTTCCTGTGCACATTCACTTACTTACTGTAGGTAAAGTGACATTCACTGGTTTCCAGGAGTTTATGGATCCTGCTGGTTGTTGTGAGGTGACTACATTTTCCTGTTAAAATAGCAGTAAGAGATTAGGACTGTTGCTTCAGCTCATGAAGCATGTCATGTCACTGAATTGTAACCACAGACTGTACAAACTCACCGACATTAGCAGGCTGCAGGTTCTCCACAGAGGGAAGCTGTTGAGTCATTGTCTGATTTGTCCCAGGTTAGGGCCATTTGAGAACCCTGAAAGCATAAGTATGCTTAACACAATACAGTTTTCTGTATTGAAACTACCATAAATATTCAATTAAAAGCCTAGTCTCAATGAAACGCCCAGTCCCTTTTACTAGCCTGGTGTGGCTACACATTATGACAAATAAAGGCCTGTCTCAATTAGACACCTGGTCTAGTTGCCAAGCAGTTAATTTTTATAGATTTTTTTTGGGGTATATAAAAACAGGTTGTTGGCTACCCACTTGAGCTAACATAAGTTAGCTGTTCAGATTGAACATACAAATCTAAATATCTGAACTTTTGTCATTATGGAGATGCTACATATTGTTAGCTCAATTAGAGCTAACAATACCCAGTAAGTTAGCCATATTCATATCCACCGATAAAAATAATTAATTGGGTTTTTCATAAAAATGTATCCAAGTTTGTGAGTATTGTTTCAACAGGAAAATCTGATAATCCCATCCCACCCACTTCACACAGTGATTTACCATGTGTGTAGATTTGAGTAGGTTGGTTTTAACTTCTCTCTGAAGCAGTGGCAGCCCACAATAGGGGATGCACGTGCACAAACCTGTCAGCCACAAAGGTTAACGCCAGGGCCACACCGGACGCGGAAGCGCTGCGAATAGCCTCAAAGCGCAGCTCTGCGGCCAGCTCTGCGGCCGGCTCTGCAGCCGGCGCTGCAGCAATTGTTTCGGCATCTGGTCTATTTTCTGCGCGAGCCATGAGCTAATGTGTCAAGCCGGAATGGAATATAGGCTATACATATTAGTCAGTGATATCTAAACAGACTGCGAGAGAGAGAGCTATAGGGGGTGGGGGATTGGGGCACACACACGCAAACAGAGAGAGATACCCATCATGGAAAAACAGCCCCAAATGTGATGGAGACAACAGCTGGGAGCAGAAGCGCTTGTTGACCGGTGTGGAGAAATGCGTGTCTGGTGTGAAGGGGCTCGCGCAAGAATTTCGGTGCACTGCGCTTCGCAGCACTTCATTGGCAGTGTGGCCCCCTAATTCAGAGTCATTCAACCTAAATTATAGATTTACAACAAATAAAGCAAATAAATCATTTTTTTTACTTTTAACCATTTTCACATTACTTATATTAACAGTCCTATAAAATTCACCTAAAACACCTATCGAAAGCATACCCAAAAGAAACTGTAAACTGCTCTTGTTCCATTTTTAGTACATATACATGCGTGGTCTCATTTGAAAGTCATCAGTCATCAGTCGTCTGTAATTACATAAGACACTGAGGTATGGAAGTTTTAACACACTGACATAGAAGAATCTTACAGAAAGTAAACACCAGTCTCCCAGGTGAAAGTGGTTGTTGGATCCATCCACCACCCCTCCCACCCGCCTTTCTCTGGATTCAGCCCCCTTAACTTTTGTTGTTGTCCTACTGCATCTCTTCCTGATGCTGCAAGGTGCTATTAAACAATAAGGGCTGGGGCATCGGTGGCTTAGTGGACAGAGCAGGTGCCCTATGTACAAGGCTGTTGCTGCAGCGGCCCGGGTTTGACTCCAGCCTGCTGATGTGAAAGGATGGCTTTTTTGTCAGTGTGTATCACTAACCATGCAACTTTTTTTGATGACTTAAGAGTGTGAACGAGAGCTAGTTTGGTGGAAAAGAGGTATGTTTAGCTCCATTTCCAGCAAACACTTTCGGTATTGTAAATTGGAACCAAAAATAACCCTTAAGACATGGTGCCCAGACCCCAGCGTTTCCACCGCAAACAGTGCTTTTAAATGTGGACTTGGATGCCACTCACTCACTTTCTCATTATGAGTGACACAGGGGGAAGTCTTCACCTCATTTATTGTCCACAGAACAGGGTTGCATGTCGACATTTTCTCAAAAAAATAAAACGGGCTTCCATGAGAGTTTAGAGTCAATGACATATATAAAAATAGCAGGTTTGTGCCTTAGTTGGTCCTTACCCCCAAATTCCACCAGATGCGTGTTGGTTGCGTCTGTGCTCCCAAATGGCAGTGGAGCCGTTACGTTTCAATTCTAGTCAATGTGACTACACCCCAATGTGTCACACCCCAGCAATTCAGCACAGAGCAGATCATGTGGGACAGGAAGTCATGCACAGAAACAAAATAAAACATCCGATTAATTTTCAAAATAAAATACACAGTGTTCACGGTGGATCATATAGGCCTAATCTCGCCACCAGACAATCAGAGATCTCCACCTTCTGATAGTCTGGGGACACTCCTTTCTAAAGTGTGTTTTTTTCGGAGAAAACAGCCGGCAACAAAGCAACGGCGCTTGCATTTTTGAAAAGGACACGCCCTCCCGGAAATGTGTGCTCCCCCTTTTCTCATCCGCAAGGAAACAAACACACAGAGAGCTATTTAACTCCGTTTTATCAAATGTGTGCTCAGTCCACAAGATTGTGGAAATGAAGGACTTACAGCGACTTTGTTTAAAACTTTTAATGCAGTCGGACTATGTTTACGAGTACAAGAGTTCAGCGAGCCACCGAAGGACCGCCCTGCTGATTTACTATTGGTTCTGCAACGTAGGGAATTTTTTTTAAACTCTGAAATTGTATCCGCCCATCTAAACACAAAATCAGGGAGAAAGACATCAGTCTTTAGTTAAGCAAAGCGTCTAAAGACTGACTTGTGAATCTAATATAGGCCTATCCCTGCACTACACCTTGAAAACATCATAATGGGTGGAGGCAGGCCTGAAGTCAACAGGTCAGAGGTTTTCAGATGTCATTTCACCCCGCTGACACCATGGACAAGGAGATGTTAATAATGGATGTGCACCGAGATATCTTTCTACTACACCTCTGGTTTTGTGACTCTGTGTATAGAAACTACATCTTGTTATATCGTGCGATTATGCGTGAATTCGCTGCTGTTGGGCAGAGTTGCACACGCAGTGGGTGTCGCAACAGACACGCATCCAGTGGAATTCCAGTGTAAGACAAGCTTGGGGGTTGCAGGAGTCACAGGAATGACACTCTTAAAAGTAGCCAGCAGTCGGTCCAGTGAATGAAGTTGTTTTTTTCTCCAACTTCACCTGCTGCGAGAGGCAGCAAAACATCATTTCATTTTATAGTTACAGTTTGCTAATAAAACACTCCCCCATAGACTGGTTGCATGAGATTCAAAACCAGCCACAGCTCAGCCATGAGCATAGTGACCATACACTATTTACCATTCAACCAACTGCAGTGTTCACAGCTCCACCTTATAGTATTGGATCTGTGTGATAGGTACCCCAACAGAGGGGGGACAAAAGATGGGGATGGCACGGAACAATTGCATTGATACCATCCACAACTTTTCACAGTGGAAATGGAAAAAAAGCATACTGAACTGAACCATGCTGGAGTTGGTAATTGCACGTCACAAATCTATTTTCTGTTTGCAGACTGGTAACCATCATTGGGACTGATTTCATTCTGAATATCATGAATTGAGTCACACAGAATTTGAGACAACAGTCTGATTTCCACAAACGTCACTGCTAGCATTAACATTCACAATGACACTCAGTGGCCCAGAATTCATACAAAAAAGGTAACGTATTTGCTCCCCTTTGTCTTCCATGAGTTTTCCTGGCTCGTAGGTACAAAATCAGCAGACTTGTAAATATCCACATTGTTTTCCTCCATCAGAAGCTACCATTTGCTGTTGTTTGTTCCTACAGAGTCTAAAAAAACAGCATTCAGACAGTGAGATAATCCATCACAGTGTGACACCTTCATTTGATTTGATCACAGTGTGTCTGTGAGTGTGTTTTCATTGGGCCTGAGCAGAGTGTTTTCATATCACTCCTGCATTACATGACACCAGGAGAAGAGAAAGTTTGCTTCAGGAAATATACATGTCACCTTACAAACTTTCGTGATGCATCCATGTCCTCTTCTTGTTGTGTCTTTTTGATTTTTTTTTTTTTTTTTTTTTTGTTCAGAACAACAGTTCATTTGTGTGTAATTGTAAAGCTGCTTTGTAAGACATCCACAACAGAATTCCACAAGCTCTGATTACAGAATGGTGAGTATATTTACCCAGCTGGCCTATAGCTCTGACTGACAGTGGCAGTGTCCTTTAATGACAGAGTTCACACTCTGTTTAGAATATTACTGTAAATCCTCAGCAACTTTGCTGTTGGTCATGAATCATATTTGACAGGCAGATCTGATATTTCCTACGTGCTCTTTCCAAGACGTCCAATCAGCAGCCAGCATCTGCAGGCAAATGCAACCGTGCCAGATGCTAAGATTACTCTCCCTCTGCTATCTTGTTGCCTTCCTTCCATCAGTCGCTTTGCTCAAAGTTCACAGGATATGAAGTGATAAAGACAGAACATGGGCTGAATAAGTGACAACGATGTGAAAGACCTGCTGTTAGGTCTAATAACCAGATGTGTCTGGTGCATATAGGGCAGGGAAATATGAAACATGTAACACCATGTCTTGACGGGATGTGATGCAAGCAAGCATCAGCGACTAAATCACTTTGACTGCATTGTTTTCTATTGGACTGTCCGAACCGCCTGCAAGTGACATGATGCAGTGCACCATTTGGAGCTGAACTTTTGTTGGACACCCGTTTCTATTTTTATTCTGTTGCTTGCATTGAAAGCGCTGCAATTATATTCTGTCAGGATTCCATTACACATGTTACTAAATGTAAGTCTGAAACATCAGGGGGAAGAGGACTGAAACACACTGAATGATTTGTAGCCTTTAGTACAAACAGACATATTGACAGTACTGTTGCTTTTGCTTTTTTTCAGTCATACTGGACAATGACCTACAGTAGGGGTACATCTATTTTTTTTTTTTTTAAGATTATTTTTTCAGGCATTTGCCTTTTTTTAATGGACAGGACAGAGTGAAATGGGGTGAGAGAGGGGGGAGACATGCAGAAATGGTCACAAGGCAGAGTCGAACCTGCAACCGCTGCAGCGAAACATTGCCTCTGTACATGGGGCGCTGGCACTATCCACTACGCTACCAATACCAGATGCCCATTATTGAATGGTAGACAAAACAGGATGTTGTTCTAAATCTATTGGATAATGGACCTAAAAGCAGGAGTTACCAGAGCTCTAGTCTGAGTAGGCGGAAGTTCGCTGCATAGAGTAGCCTCTCATTGGGCAGAACGAGCCACCCGCTGAAGTCCCGCCCTACCACCTCCGGTTGTGTAGCAGTTTTTTTCCTTTACTAACTTTTGCAGGGTTTGATCTTGCGGGGATGTAGCCATTTTTCTGCCATGGTTTGCGTCCTGTAGGCGATATTTTTCCAGGCGTATTACACCAAAACTTGTTTCTCCCCGGCAATATTTTTGCAAGCGCACTGTTGCTGTGGCACCATGGCGCCGCCAAGAACGATTTTGATTGGTTGAAAGAAATAAAAAAAGCTGGGGCATTTTTTTCTCCAATCTTAAAGTGGGAGTCGGCGCAGTCAGACCTTTCTTTCCTTGAGAAAGGTCTGGTGAGCGAGACTACCAGAGCTCAAACCCAAGTATCACACCAAATTATCCCACTATAACCATTACAGTATTAAAGTATGAAACGTACTAGTATAACAGCCCATTCAACAGAAGAAAATGTTCACATTGTAAATTCTGCAAACCATACGTTACAGTTAAAAAGGCCCAGAAATAATAAGCAACAACCCTATGATAGACAATGACATCATAGCCACAGAGAATTGTGGGATTTTTTTTTTTTTAAGTAGAAAGACGTACAGCCAACGTGAACCCAGATTTTCAGACTCCTAAGTGCACTTTGTCTCATCACTCTGTGGACTTTATTTGTGTTCATGTGCATTCATGACAAAGTAGGTACAGAATGATTATTCCCCTGTCATAGTTTGATGGGTGAATTGTGCCTTTTCATTTTCATGTACAATGTACGCTGCGTTCCTGTTTTAGCTCTTGCTAACTCAGGCAGTCTTGGAGGAGTCTATGATGCTGATTGTATAACCATTTTTTTCCCCGCAGTCTCTTTTGTATAATTGTGGGACTAAGTGAGGTAGGTGTACGTATATGTTTTATACTCTCCTTGTTGTTAGTTTGCTTCTCTCCCCAACTGCAATATAACATCCGCACAAAGACACAATTTAAAGACAATTTAACGTATTTATGATGGCAGCACTTGAGCTGTGTACAAATGGCAACATCTGGGGCTAAAAAAAAGAAGCACATACTGAGGTGCCAGAAACTGCAGTTCTTCTGATATCCACTTGAGAGTGGCTCCAAAACTGAGTCAAGATCAAGATTTACTTTATTGTCTGAGAAAGTGGGAAATTTGTCTTGGGCTCTGCAACCAGAAAAGACTGCCCATAGACTGTAGAGCTGTTGAGGAGCGAGGGGTGGATCGTACTCACAGAGTGCAGCAATGACACAGACAGCATGTCAATCAAGCGGCCCCACCCTTAAATATGCATAATTTTGGGCTCCAATAAAATGTAAGGGGTGAATCATAAAAAACAAATCATCCCCTGTACTGCTGTCATGAATGTTGAAATTAGCTATAGAGACCAAAACTATTGACAAGTCACTACCATGGCAGCAGTGCTAAGTAATGTAACAATTGGCATAACCCCAGAATCACAGAGTACAGGCCTAGCCATAGCCGCCACTATTTCAGTGTGTTTTCAGTTCAATAAAATATCGTTCAGTGTTTGGTTACACTCAAGGACCCGCTAAGGAGTTGGATGTAAAGTTTTTCTGGTAAGTAGCCTACATGCAATGGTTTCACCCTTTTTCCCAAGCAAAAATTAACATTAGCATTTTCATGGTTGGCCATAGCTGTAAATGCACGGTACTAACCAAGCTAGCAGCTAGCTTTAGGGTTATCTCCATCCTCTCATCCAAATTTGGTCACTTTTAGCTCCAAAAATCCAAGAGGCTTCAAAACAGGAGTCCACAAGCCTATGGGTGGCATCATGGTGGCTACATGTATCATTTTATATAGTCTATGACTGTGTATCAGCCACAGGAAAAAAAGAACAGTAAGTTAATTTGGAAACCAGAGGTGTCAGGTCACATTCAGAATGAAAATGTCTCTCAGTTGTTTAGATCACTGGAGAAATTGAGTTGGTATCATTCAGAGATGGAACAATTTATAAAAATAAACTTCCAAGACTTTGTCATGTTTCACCTTTTTGTATTTACATTTTCACACCTAACCATCCCAGCATGTGCTGTACAGAGGCAGATGAAGCAGAGTGATTCGTGTTCAGTACATTCTAATTCATTCACAAATTGACTAAATATGGCCAGCAGATGGCGGACTCACTCCAACCTGGGACTCTGAAGGCTTCCACCTAACTTGGGCGGTTATGGATGCATGTGTTTGGGCTCCAGATTGCAGTCCATTTGTTTAGCTCATTACCAGCCTAAATCCCAGTCCAATTACCTGAGGATAAACAGGAGCAGAGGTGATGGTACGCTGTAATGCTGTAATTTCACTGATTATCCCTTACAAGGCCAATAATGTGGAGAGTCAGTTCCTTTTTTCATTTCAGCACAAATGTAAAGATTTAACAGGACGGAGCTTATCGAGATCTGCTAATAAAATACAATGTCTGCATCTGCTAAGTGGGATTCAGAGGTGGATGGATGGACAGAAAATATAGACAGTAAAGAATACACTTGAATGTAAACCAACACCAATGCTAAAAGGTAACACTAGTGAGACAGTGTCATATTCACAAGCCCAGGGGCCCAAGGGCAGGGGTGTAGCACCAAATTCTGGGCCTTATGCACAAGCAGTCTCTGTAGGAGCCCTGTCCCTTCTCTTTTGAACTATGTCTCCCTCACGCACCTTTTGCCTTTATTTATTTATTTATTTTTTACAAAGTAAGTTTACTGTCTGTCTCCTTTCCGTTCTTTCTTTTCTTTTTTGGAATCTCAATTTTCTGGACATTAACATTGGTGCTCCAGCATCATTAGCAGTCACTCGCTTGTGTTGTAATTTTCCAAATGACCAGATATTTGTTTAAACTGTATTAATCATTAGTAATTGGTTAGTAAACATCTATAAACATGATTTGGATGTCTATTCTAAAGTTGAAACTGGACATTATAATACCTTGTTTCATTGTCATAAATACTGGATTTATAAACATTGGAACTTTATAATGGACACCTGAATGATGTTTATGTACCACACAGTATTTGCTAACCATTTAAAATTATATTGTTATTCATTTATTTATACCCATAAAAAAGTTAATAACTTTCTAGATAGTTTACAAACGAACTATGATGTATTAAATATTACAAATATCTGGTCTATCTTTAATTTCATAACGTGTGCAACAATAAACTGTTAAAATAAGTAATTATAGCATTGCATCATATTACATCATCACATTGCTGTTTGTTAACAATAAAATAACTATTAACTAAAGTTAAATTAGCTTTCAATTTATCATTTATCAGTGATGGCTATTGTAAAGTGTGATACCTAACCCCAACTGTTTTATACAAGGCTCAGTCTTTCAATCTATTTATTCAGTCCCCCTATTACCACACCCCCAACCCTAACTCTGATACTTCTACTCCACTACAGTTCAGACACAACATCTTTCTTCTGACTTACACCACTACATTTATTTATTTTCAGATCCAGATGTTACACAATGTTTTTGTTCTTTTTTAATATATCAGTCACAGCATTTTTCTGCAGAAAGAAAAGTTTTACTTTTAATGCTCTAAATACATTTTGCAGATAATAATACAGGACAAGAGAAAGAAAGTTTTCTTCACGAATTCAATGTAACACATGGTGAGGAACTGATATACAAATGGTTATTTTGTGGGTGAAGTATTCCTTTTACAAAAAGATCTAAATACTTGTTCCACCAGTGGTAGAGAGGTGTACCAGTTTGGATTTGCGGTAGGATCGAATCTTTCTTTATCTCCAGTGTCAACACAAAAAGGTTCTGGAGCAACTTTCAACGGCAGTACTTTATAGATAGGTTAACCTACAGCCATCCCATTAAAATAAAATGGAGAATGACAGTACTATAGGGAGTGGGTGGGACCCTGTCTATCTCCTGCACAGGGCCCATTGTCCCATAATCTGTCCACGGTCATGTCTGTCCTTTAGTTGTTCTTTCCCTCCCAATGATTTTGAGAAATGAGAGAGTCAAGGCAGGTTCATGAACATCTGGAAAATGAAGCATGACTTGGGAAAATGAATGAAAGCAACTGACTTGTATTTGTAACAAATGATGCATGGGTCCCTGCAGGGATATCACTGGGACAATATAAAACCACAGCTGAAAAGATTAGTCCAATACCTGATTAGTCAATCCACAGAAACGATCAATTATTCAACTAATTGTTGGAAGTAATTTTAAGGCAACAATTTTCAGTCTCCCTGCTCCAGCTTTATGTTGGTTTTCTTTGTCCTTCCTGACACTGAACTGAATGTCAGTTTGGACTGTTTGTTGGACAAAAGAAGTAGTTTCATAATGTCTACTTGGCTTTGGGAAATTGTAACGATTCTACTGCAATTCTTTTTCTGACATTTTAGAAATCAAGCAAGTGCTGTTCTTATGTTCAAGTTTGAGGTACTTGTACTGTACTTGAGTATTTCCATTTTATGGCACTTGATGAAACATTTACTCCAATACATTTATCTGACAGTAGTGCTTCTTACTTTGAAGATCAGGGACTACACAAAACAACTTAAGTTTTCTCCTTAAGTATAACACTTTATGCTTAATTTCTCCTGAGTTGAGGGACTTACACTGTTACACAGAATCCCTTAAAAGGTTAAAAGAGATTTTACAGCAGAAAGTTTCCATGAAGATTGTTCGTTTGCTTGGACTCATGCTTGTGATGCTTGTTATCGTCTCCTACAAATGTAACAAATCTGTGGTTTGCAAAGACATACAATGCCAACATTTTTCTGGTGATTGGGTTGAATATAAATAATGTAATCAGAGTGCTTTTACTTTTGATATTTTTATCTGCTAATACTGTTGCACAGGGGTGTAGCACCATATTCTGGGCCTGATGCATAAGTACTCTCTGTAGGCCCCCTGCCCTTCCTCTCTTGTTTCCATTTTTTTTTTTTTTTTTTTACAAAGTCTTTCTCTCTTTTTTGGAACCCCAGTTTTCCTTTCTTGGGGAAAGACATGACAGTGTACGTTGGTGCAGCATAAGCAACCACTCCCTTGACTCTAGCTGCGTTTAGAGCAAATCTGATTTACAACGGAATCACAATGTTCATTTAAATAACTTTCAGGTAGAACTTTTCTTGTGTCATTATATATTAAAATCTAACAGTGCTGTTTGTGTTGTTTTTAACCACTACCAGACAGTAAATGGTAAACAGTAAACAAAACCAGTTTAAGTGTACCCTATATTTAGAGTATTTTCACTGCTATACCTTGCTGTCATTCTTTTCTAACAGATAACTTAAGCGGTTATATCAAAGCCACCAGACTCCACTGACAAAAAAATATTCAAATACAGCGTACACTTACACTGATAGTGATTTTTTAGGTGGCCAAAATACATTTTTGCTGCAGGCCCATCCACAGCGGTGCATTGTTTAGCTTCCATGCCAGTAGACTTGGTTTTATCAAACATAATAACAAAACACCAAAATAGATTAAATAAGCACAGCAGAAACGACAGACAAGCTGGACTACTGTGTTTAACTATATGTCCTTAAATGTTACAGTTAAAGCTGAAAATGAAGGAAATCAAGAAGTTTGTCAATTTTAGTTTGACAAACTTGCTTGATGTAATATTAAAAAAGATGTAATATTAAAAAAGCTTAAAATGAATTCTTAAATCATTTTGTTAATAAATATTTCATGAGTAATGGTTGGTTGTACATTGTTATTTGATATTAGTAAATAAAAACAAACAACAACAACAACAGTCTTGATAAAAGAACACATGTTATAGAAGCTATTGTGCACAGATATAAATACAGGTGTGCCTTGATATTTTGGCCTTGCTCTTTGGTGCGCTGAGGCACAAAAAGTCTGACAGTGTTCTATCCATTTTCTAACCGCATATCCTCTTGAGGGTCGCAGGGGAGCTGGAGAGGGGCGAAAGGGGGGGTACAACCATGGACAGGTCGCTACACTATCGCAGGGCTGACATGTAGAGACAACAATGATGTTGTCCTTATACACTGAAATTCACACCTACGAATAATTAGGGTCACAAATTAACCTGCATGTCTTTGGATTGTGGGAGGAAGTCGGAGCACCCACAGAAAACCCACGCTGACACTGGGAGAACATGCACACTCCGCACAGAAGGGCTCCCGCACCTGGGATCAAACCAGGAACCCTCTTGCTGTGAGGCGACAGCAACCACCACACCACTGTGCCACCCGTAATTTCTTATTTTATCTGGTATTTTTGTCATATACAGATTTGCAGTAATGACCAATCAGTAATGATTGGTAATATGTTTGCTGATGTTGTCAACTCCAATTCTGTACTTGATCATGTGATCTATAAAGTAGCTGTTTCGACGCAAAATCTGGCATTGGGGCCCATCCTAACTACCAGGCACCATTGTGTGGCACTAATTACTTGGAAATAAAAAATTGTGAACAAAACCAATCATTCCATTATTCCTGGGTTTTTGAGGTCAGTCCCCTCCCACTGGAGCCCTGGGCAGTGGCATAGGGAAGTTACGACAGGCCTCAGTGCACACTATTATGACAGGCCCTGATGCAAGCTGTTGTGCATGTATTGTCTTGACACAAATAGAGACTTGACATTGGACAACATCAACATACATATTACCCAGCAATCACCACTGCATAACTGACAAAAAATATAATAAGAAATGAATCATTTAATTGAAAAGCATATCATTGTTTTTAGATGGCTACTGACTATTTAAAAAAAAAAGAATAAGAAAAAAGAGAACCATGATACAGATGGGTTTGCCTTTTTGAGGACATACACAGCAAATGGCACCATTTTTTAACACATTTTCACTCTGACGCAGTCACATATCAATGTTTGGTCATGGACTTTCCACGCTGAGATATGTCATGCGTTGGTTGTTGATTTTGTGGGACACTGTGTCAACTTCAGCCTGTTACGTGCATTGTATTCTTTCAAATTACACTTGCATTTCCCCAGGAAATTTACCCTTTACATAGGCTATAGTCTTTAAAAAGAAATGCACTACGTTAGTATAACAACGCAAATTTATGTTTTCTTCCCTCAACAACTGACACACGTAGTTGGGTTGAGGGGAAAAGAACAGGGTTTGGCTTGGGGATGTGAACACCACCTTCTCATGTGAAAGTCTGTGTTTGCTGGACCCATCCACCACCCATCCTGTCCGTTAAAGAACACCTTTTTTTGCCACTGTCTGATGCTGGAGGTCACTACCCAAGCACCAGATTCCGATGACTTTGAAGTGACACCGGGCTGAATTTTTAAGTTAATAAAAAAATTTAAAATAATTTATATTAACAGGCATATTTCCCAGGCAATCTGAATCACATGCAAGGGCCCTCTGCCCCAGGGGTCCGGGTGCAATAGCACTGCCTGCACTGTCTATAGTTTCACCCCTGGCCCCAGGTAATCCCCCCCTTTACACGCCCATGCTGTTGTACTTCTACTTCAGGTTCATTTTTTTCATGCAGGACTCTTAAGATCTTAATACTTCTCCCACCGATGAATAAATAAATATACACTGGAAACTTGCCATTGTGGCCAAACGTGAAATGTAAAAGATAAAAATTTTACTGTCAAATATTTGTCAGGGGTTGTGGGGGAATCATGGATCTCGTATTTAGACACCGCCCCGGTGAGCCCCGTGGGAGCTGTAAACCCTCCGGTGATCTCTGTCACTGAATGACCGGGAATGAGCTCTGTGGAGCCGCGCAGCAGCTCTCGGTCCTCCCTCCCTCCTCCTCTGCTCCTCCTCATTGTACCGCTCACTGGGAAATACGGTGGGCAGGACTGAGCGAGAGAGAGACAGAGACAGAGAGAGATAGATAGAGAGAGAGAGAGAGAGAGAGAGAGGCAGATCTCTCCACGACGCTCCACCGGTGCACCACGGGGTACGCATTCAAACTGACCAGCGCGTCTCTGTGAGCTCACACACTGTCCTCTCTCCACATCCATCACTGAGCAGCTTCACTGCAGTTGACCGCGCGAGCCGGTAGGTTGGTTTCCTCTCCATTCATCTTTTAGGTGCATTTATGCAGAGGTGTCTTTTTCGTGCACGCGACACCGGAGCAGAGACTTGCAGGGCTGTGTATTCCCGGGTGCATTCCGTCTCGGGACCCTCATCTGAATGTCCAAATCTGAATTTTTGCTCCCATGTTAGGGGGTCCCTGCGGTCGCCTGAGTGTAGCCAGGATTTTAATACAGGCATGCATTCCCAGATAGACGGCTTTCCAGCAGGGCTCACCGGAACGCTTTTATGTTAGATCAGATTTCAGTAGCACCACATCGAAAAGGGCAAAGTCTCCGAGCACGGTGCAGGCTGGAGAGGCTTACTCGAGCTGTCTCAGAAAGAGACAGTTGGTGCAGCCTATGGGACCAAAGTTTTATTAGTTGAGTTAAACAGAGCTTGGAAGAGGCTGCAGAACCTTAAGAGTGGAGGGAAGCTTGTAAAAAATGTGCATGAAGCTGATAATTGACTGAGCACTTTGATAATTCAGCTAAAAGAATTTAATGTCTGATTTTAATTAAGGTTTGCAAAATTCTGCCTGCAAAGTAATTAATTGAAACAAATTGTGTGTGAATACATTAAAGGTGAAATTGGCAGTAACGTAAATTGAGTAGCACACAGAGAAAAAAAAACATTTTTTCCCATATTTTTTACCATCTTGGTTGAATGTGTCTTGTATTATTTATCTAAATGGAATTTTCTGAACTCAACATATTTCTCAGGCTCCAGATCACACCAGCACAATCTCTAACATTTCCACACCATGCACAAAACAGATAGGCCCACTGTAATACAACAGCACACTCAGATGCACTTTAATTTTCTGTGTGTGTCCATATGGAGCAGAAAACGAGGGAATAAGCAGAGGAGATTGCCACACTTTAATGTGACGGGAGCTTGTTAAATATGAGAATGTGCCTGAGAGGAGAGAGCATCAATCAGACAGCCTCTACTCTGCTTCTTCATTTATCTAGAACCTTGCCAGCATACCCGCCGTACAGTACAGGACTGTCTTTGCTCTATCTGTGGGACTGTTCTGGTCCATACTGCCACTGCTGCCAGGGGCTTTGTTTCTCTTCTCTTCTCTTCTCTTGGATTACTGAACAAGGTATCTGGATCCTCTGTGATACTTGACTGTCCTTTATTTCTCTCATTTAAGAGAAGTACTCAGTTAATTGCAGATACCTGAAAGGTCCATCTGAAATATCATTGTTCATAAAGTCTGCATAGCGTTTTTAATATTTTGTGGCAGTGTGGACCATGATCAAAGAGAATCTTTGTCACGTTAAGAAATAATGCATGGAATTAAAACATAATTCTGACTTGGCAAAATAAGCATTCAGATAGATGCATCTTATACCATCAATTGTTGTGTTATATCTTTATTGGTGAGAGGACACAAGCATAGATGCAGATCTTTATGTTTGCTTCTTTGTGCACAGTTTTGTGTTTCATTTAAAAAAAAATGAAAAAAAGATAATTCTACATCATTCCAAAAGCACGAAACGGTACAGGTGGTCAGTCTATTTCAAGCAACAAGTTATCGGTTCTTGAGTTTGAGTGGATTACTTAACACTACAAATGATCTGCACTTCACCTTTGACATAATAATAAGCATAATAATAATTGTTATGTATATATATATATGTATATATATATATATATATATATATATATATATGTGTGTGTGTGTGTATATGTGTATATATATATATATATATATATATATATATATATATATGTGTGTGTGTGTGTGTGTGCTCTCTAAAAAATGTAAAAAAAAAAAAATGCTCTGCTGCTGATTTAGAAAACCAAGACATGGTAGTGTTCTGCCAGGGGATATGTCTTGTATGCCTGAAGAAGGTCTATGACTGAAAGCTTGTGAATGTATTAACTAGGCATTTACTTGAAATGTTCCTTGTCATTGCAGATAGTCTCATTAATTGTTACATGCTCTTGTAAGAACAAGAAGTGTGTGTAGACTCATAGCCATTCTCTTTTGTGTAATGCATGTCGAGGACTGTCATAATACTATAAAATACACAGGGTTCCCTCGGACATAGAAAACCTGGGAAAAATAACATTTTCCAAGCCTGGAAAAGTCATGGAATTGGTAAAAATCATTTACCTTTTTGGAAAAGTCATGGAATTTTGTTGTGTTTAATGAAATTGTTACACTAATCTTCCATAGATTATCTTCCATGCAAGGTAACATAACAGAAAATGTATTTTCAGTAGCTGTCAAAGTAGCGTAGCTCTAATATGTGTCAGAGTGTGACACTATTTTGTTTATCATCATGTACGTTTCTTCTCCCCGTCTCTCCCTCCAAGTGCCAGCAGGCTGAAATTATGTTTGAATAGAGTTTGAATCTGATATGTTGGAAAAACGCAATGAAAAAAAAATATGGGTCCTTGAAAAGTAATGGAAAAGTTTAGAAATTTTGTTCATTAAAATATGTGGGAACCCTGAATACAACAAAATGTTATTCTCAACAGGTAAAATAATAAATTAAATGTACAATTAACCCATCATGCACATAGGTGGGTCAAATTTCGTGTCACCTTTGACCTGAGTGGTATACGTGTTTGCCACATGCACCCTTCATAGCAGGAAAATCTCTTATATTTTGGCATTAGGATTCTAAATTACAACCGCAGTCACATTTATAACTCTGGTTCTGTTTCTTTCCTCTGACACAAGCCTGTGTATGACTTAAGGATTCTGTATGATTCAGACAAACCAGGCTGTCAGATATGTCGTCCAATTGCATCTCTAGGAAAAAGTGTTCGTTCTGAGGGGCCACACTGGAAGTTGAGGCAAAAAGTCTGCTGTCATAGCCTCCTCCTCAGTGCATCACACTGCCTTCCTGATTTCTCCCCAAGAACTCTATGTTTGGTTGTAGTTGTGGTTTTGACGTAATAGATCAATAAATACACACAGGGAAAATGCATGAGTGGACTTTCCCACGGATGGATTAATAAACGGTCCCAAAAGGTATCTGGACCAGAGCCTCCGTTTGAGGTGACTATTAACATTCTTGTTCAAAAGTCAAACTACAAAGATTAGCAATAACCACAAAGAGATACAAAACAACCACAAAGAGATAGGAGAAAAACTACAAACAGATGCAAAGCTACAAAGAGAGCAAAGAGAGTCCAAAAGAATACAAAGAGACACAAAATGGCCATGAAAAGACACAAAATGGCCATGAAAAGACGCAAAATGCAGAATGACCACAGAGAAACACAAAACAACTACAAAGAGATGCAGAAAGACTGCAAAGGGATGCAAAACAACCACAAAGGGATGCAAAACAATTACAAAGAGACACAAAATGCAGAATGACCACAGAGAAAAACAAAATGACTACAAAGAGTCTTTGTGGAAAACCACAAAGAGAAGCAAAACAATGACAAAGACATCTAAAATGATCACAAAGAGATGCAAATTGACCACAAAGAGAAGCATAACAAACTCAAAGAGTCACAAAATGGCTACAAAGAGACGTAAAAAGACCACAAACGGATGCACATTCGTGGCAGATATGTAAGTGTCAGGATGTCTAAGCCTATATGAAAATCTTGTCTGAAACTGATGATGAGAAAGTGAACAAACTCTTCATCAGGATGGTTGTGTAGAGCAATGGGTTAAACATTTACTGAGGAGTGCCAATTTTCTTTGCTAGCCAGTCTGCAGGTGTGGTTGGGATGTGGAGAAAGCTATTCCTGGTGTGGTTACCTCTGCAGGAGGAGCAGGTGTGCAGGAAGTCGCAGTTAGAAAATGAGCAGCCCAGTTGGTCTAAGTGTTGCCATGTAGAAAACAGGTAACGTTAGCAGTCTTCTTACATTGTCCATCATTTTCACATCTTTAAAGGTCCAGTGTGTAGGGTTTAGGGGGATATCTAGGCAGAAATGAAAAATAATATAATGTTTTATTTAGTGTAAAATCACCTGAAAAATATGAATTATTGTCTGTCATGTTGCACTGCGGTGTTTTAACAGTAGCCCGGAACAGACAAACCAGAAACTGGCTCTAGATAGGGCCATTTGCCTTTTTGTGTGAGCCCACATTTGCAGGTGCTGAGGTAGTGGCCCATCTGCAATGAGCCGAACAGCACCAGTGAAAACAATGTTTGCTATCATTAAACTACTTTATTCAGTGTTTTTACTGGTTTCAATCACTGGGTTCATTTGTTTTGGACTCCCAGTAAAAACTTCATGAACATTTGGATCAGAAAAAATGCAAGCGTACATTAACAGGTGCTAGGATAGCACCTGTCTCCAACATGCCAAACCGTGTCAGAAAAATACTGATTTATGTAGTGAAACTGCTTTATTTAGTGTTTTTACCAGTTTTAATCTCCTGTTCCATTTGTTTTTGGAGAGGAAGGGACCTCCTCTCAGTAATTTGACTCCAGGTAAAAACCTCCTGAACAAATAACACCAAAGGAATTCTAACCAGGAGTTGGTTGCATCTACAGTCCTCTCGCTAGGTGCCACTATATCTCCCTAAATCTTACACACTGTCTCCTTAAACCACTGTTAATTGCATTGATGAAAACTATGATACATTTTTTTTGTGAAGACCTCTTTTTCATGCCGAAAACGAGACAACGACGAACTTGAAATAGATCTTAATAACAAAAACTAAGACCAAAATTCATTTTTGTCGATAAGATGAGAAGTTCCAAAATTGTTAGTGGTGGACTATTGGATATTCAAAAGCCGAAAACAGCCAGGCTTGTCATTATCTTTGAATACTGCACAGGCTATTTACTGGTAAACTCCAGTAAATAGCCTGTACCAGGATGTTTCACTAGCCAGCAAAAACACTCACACTGGAGCAGCGTCAGACATTGGTGTGAGTTGTGAGCTATAATTCAGCAGTAAATAATCAGCTGTGTGTCTGACTGTGGATGGTGGAGCTACTGAATGGATTTGTGGAGTTTGTTAGTTGCAGCGGTGGCTGTTAGCATTTAGCTCTGCTGGTAAACTGCTGTTCGGCAGTGGAGCAAGCAGCCACCAGCCACTGGACTTCACAGCTGATCCCCGCAGGACTCCACTCAGCCTAGACTTAAGGTGGTTTATGGGTTGATGCTGTCTGATAGGCAGGTAGGAGGCTCAGTTATCTGTGAGTATAGCTGTGCTTTAAGTAAACAGTCTGAACTTAGATCAGTTTTCTCTGACAGAGATGAAAGTTTAGTTTTAATCACCAACTCTGTGAGAGGACATGAGTTTAAACCTCCAGGATAACATGTTGCAGATTCACAAAGAATCCAGGCTTTAATTAAGTTATTTTGCCTAGTGAGATGGATAAGTCAGAGTTTACAATGGACCTGGGCACAAATCCTAGTCATCTCAAGCCCTTTTTAGATAGGAATTGTGCAAATTTGGAGGGAAGCCTAATCAGTCTTTTTTCAGCATTGGCAGTAGAAAAACAAAATCGGGGAGTGTGGCAAAATGCCGCATGCCTACTTTTGTTTATACAGAATGCGCCTTTTTTGGGGCAATAGGGAGAGTGAGCAAGTAACACAATGTGTGGCTTAGCATGTGACGTAAAAAGTGACGTGGGAGGGAAGCAGTGACTAGTCAGGCGGCAACTCTCTCGTAAATCAGCCCGTTCTTCACCGTCCCCGTCATCTGATGGTTAATGGCCTCTTCGTTTGCAAGGGCAAGGAGGGTGCGCAATGCTTTGTCTCCTCAGTTGCTCAGTTTTACAGTGTCTGTGTTTCCCTCTTGCTACTAGCTACTTGCTAATTCCTGCTATCAGCTGTTTCCTGTTTATCCACCGCCAGTGGCTCTCACGTGTGGCGTCATCAACAGCTTCTCCCACAAGTCATCAACAGCCCCTCCTATTACGGAAGGCTGTATATGCCAACATGACTACCGTATGAGCCGGGAAATTGGGTGCCTCGGATCAACTTGCCATTCTGCCTCTGTGTGTATTAACAGTCACAGCTGGCCGGCAAAATGGCCCATTAGCAGAAAATCTGGCAGTGTAAAAGGGACTTCAGATTAGTTATTTGTGGTATCAAAGTTTTTGAGAGTATATAAAGAGATGTTGAGCTTTTCAAATGATGATCAGTAAGTCTGTGCTTGTAAATCACCCCTTAAACCTGTCAAAAACAGCTGGAGAAATGACAGTCTGTAAGTGTGTAGAAATTATTTGTAGTTGTAGAAAAAAGTTGTCTAGATGTAATTTTTATACAACCTGTCACCTTGATTCTTACTGGGTTGGTTTAAAGATTAAAAAACATATAAAAACATAATGACCAAAACTTGACTAAAACATTTTGAATTTCGTCAACTAAAACTAGACTAAAACTATGAAGGAAAAAGACAAAAATGTGACTAAAACTAATAAGCATTTCCATCTTAAGACTAACAGCCGGGCACCACCGGGCCCATCAACGGCGCGACGCGTCTGCAGTGCAAGTCCCGTAGCAGCTCGCCCCCCTGTTAATCAGTTACAGCAGCTCCACCGGCAACGGAAGCAGCACGACAACCCCTGTCTGTGGCGCGACAACTCTATTTTACACGGCTTTTCTACTTTTGTCGCGCTACGCTCCCCTCCGCGACTCTCCAGCAGATAAAAACTACATGAAATAGTGTGCTAAACGAGCACAATGTGTTTTTAAATGAATAAACCATTATCAGAGGTGATATGTGATGATTTTTTTTCATGCATTTACCCATGTTCATCTGTGATCCTACCATTTAAACTATGTATTTTAATACAGTTGAAACTGTTTATTGTATATTGTATTGTAATGTAATAACTTAGGTGGAAAATGCTTTAACTTACCCATTTCATGCAGCCTCTCGGCCCAGCAAACGGTAAACAACCCCACTGGCTTCTCTACGTGTCGGATCCGTATGCCGTCAGTGGAGCCCAAATGAATGCTACGCTGACGTGAAGCTTACGTTTGTAGCCGGTGGAGCCTGGCCGTAAGGGTAAATCTGAAATAGCTATCAAAATTAATACTGCCTCAAATAACAAAAGTTGCTATAGGGCAGTTTGTATCAGTATTAGTCATAATGTGACACAACAAGTACAGTTTTCAATTGAATCTCTTGGTCTTAGGTATTTTAAACTAACTTATATTTCAGCTGTTGAAAGCTCATTCTAAATTGATAATACATACAAACAGATTCAGATTTTATCAAAGACTATAACAGATTACTCTTTTGGTATAGTCTAGGTGGAATAAAACATTTTACTTGAAAAAGAGTCAGAGTGAATAAAATTAGGGTGGAGTGTGGACGGTGGCGGTGGTGTAATGGAGGGTATATGCAGGTATATGGGGTATACCCACTTCTTTTTCAGTATACCCATATAACATCCAAAAAGCCATTGGAATATACAGGAGAGTATACCCACTTTCTTCTTACTAACCACCTTCCTACCTAGTAGCACATCTACCTCATCAACTACCACTACACTACTGGACAGAGGGTGTTGTTAATGTGCGAGCTGAAGCTTCAGCTGTCTTGTCTACATGATGTAGAAAGCTGCATTTGAGCCCAGTGTGTTATAATCTCGCAGCATCTGCTAATGCATCTTTCTGTCTCACACTGGCAGTATGCAGGGCTGTCACTGTCACATCCATGACAACAGAAACACATTTAAATATGCATGCACACACATCAACCTGTGTGCACACAGAACACACACATGTAATGTAGGCACTCCTGAAACACATCTTACTGAGCATGCTGGGATTTGCCCGTGACAAAAAAAAAAAAAAAAAAAGCGCAGTGCGAAGTGTGTATGTGTCACGTCAGTGTGCTGTCAGCATGTGGGGTTGCAGTGAATGAGGAACCGAGATGGCGCGCCGACATTGCATGGCGGTCCAGGCGGACTTTGCCAAAGCCGTCTGTCCCCAAATTATCACCTCCGTCTCCAGCATCCCTGTCTTTTCAGCACCTCTCAGCGGCTCCGCTCCCTCTCAGCAGTCGCCAGAGCCTCCGAAAATGAGCTGCACAGCTGAATCCATTCTTAATGGGCAACACACACGTGCAGGCCTCACACACCAGGGACGGGGATTTAAAGGATTTCATTAATTCAGTTTATTATTTTATGACTCTGGAGCAAAAAAATCTAATGAAAAGAACATATTGTTCATAACAGCATACACAGGAAACATTTAAAAGAGCACAAACTAAAGGATATCACTGAAGAATAAGTCACTCGAGTTCTTGAGCTACAATTTGCAGCCTGACTAACATTCTGCATAACATCCGTTTTTCATTTTGCTTGTTATTGGAGGTGAAACGGCTGTGCTTAGGTTGTCTGTGTGGCTCTGTTAGAGTTAAATATCAGCTTTAACCTGAGCTAACAGATGCACTCGTACCGCAGTCGCTGGAGGAAATGCAGAGCTCGCCCGTGAGCTTTCAAAAACACCACAGTTCTATCATTTAATGGAATGCATCGCCGACAAATGTTTAAGCATACTGGTATTTTTCACAGCCTTTGGCTTTTACAGCCAGTTTCCATCTGTATTTTCTGTCAGGCTGTGGATGACTAATTGTTTTTCTCAGCTTGTTGTTGGGTAGGCCCCAATAAACATCCATAAGACAGATCTTCTTTTTATAACGGTTATGGTATTGATTTTGATACATTAATAATTAAGATCACAGAGAGGTTACACAGAATAAACTCTGAAATGTCCCCCACTTGTGACAGATGCCTTTTAACATATGTAACATTTCTTGATAACAGTGGCTGATTTATATAGTTTATAGTGACATAATATCCTCATATGATATATCCCTGAATGATCCTATTGCAGTTGTAAATGCACTATATGTGTTAACTGCAGGGAACTTAAGTAAGAGTTTTTTAACATCTGAAGATTTTATTGAGGTTTTCTAATAAAGCCGTGAATGTCTGACATAGAGCAAAATTTTCAATATGACTAAAGTGATTCATTGGATTAATTGTCTTTTTTATTACATCAGCTTTCTTTGATGAATAAATGTAATTTAAGGTGCTGTCAGATTGCTACTAGACCACCCTGTTAATACAGTGTGCCTCCATTTGTGAGCGGCAAGCAGGGGACCAAATGCTTTTGAAAATCTTGTTTTGAAAAAGGCTTAACGCCAACAAATATGGATAGAAGCAGAACGTTTCATTAGATAAAAACATGTTGCAAGTTTTGTAAATGGTGGTGGATGAGTCCAACAGCTACAGGTTTTCATCTGAGAGGCTAGTATTCAATCAATCAATCAATCAATCAATTCAATCAATTTTATTTGTAGAACCCAATATCACAAATAACAATAAGCCTCAGAGGGCTTTACAGCATTCGATATCCCTCTGTCCTTTGGACCCTCACGGATACACTTGTGCAGCCAAACCCTGTTGATTTTTCCTAAACCCAACCATGTGTTGGCAAAACATAACAATGTGCGTTTGTCTTTGAAGGAAAAAAAAAGGTCTATTTGCGGTGTTGTCCCAATATAAGTACGTTTGTTTTGAAAGAGACTGTATGCAAACTGTATATTTCCTTTGAAAGTGTATTTTGAAAACACACAATACATGTAACAGGCTATTGACATGGCGTCCCAGAATGTCAACAGCCAATGCACCCAGTGTATCTTGCACATCACATGTCAAAGGGGAAAGTCCGTGACCAAACATTGATATCTGACAAGGTTGGAGTAAGAATGTGTTGATCAAATGGAGAAACATGCTGCAAGTAGCTCGGGGCACAATAGCAACTGTTTACAGGGGACACTAAACAAGGCGCACATGGCTGAAGTTAACCTAGCATAAGCTCATTACTTATTACTACTTCTACTACTACTACTACTACTACTACTACTACTACTGTGTGCATTTGCATGCAATTTCTTTGTATATTGTGCGTTGAGCCTTCAGAGCCACTGTAGCAAACTGATTCCCAATCACTTCTGTGGAGTTAGGTATATAGATACCACATAGGAGAAAGAAAAGAGCACTGGTATGGGAAAGGCCAATATGCTGAGTTCAGAGCTTCCCACAGAATGAAAATGTATGTGTGGCTGTGTGAGGAACACAGCGCAGCTAGAGCTTAATTTTTTTCCTTATCAGCACTTCATGATTTGTGGAATGGGAATTTGATTTGTCAAGCTGTTAAGCTGATCAGATTCCAGAGGAGCAGCTGCTGCAAGTGAATGCACACTTTAAGACCCTGCAGAATGACTTCTTTAGTGTCACTGTCAATGGGCCTGATGTTGTGCTGGTCCGTTTCTGCGCTCAGACCACATGGTGCTACGCTGTAAATAGCTATTCCAGTGGCACTCCTTATGAATGGTCCAGCTCCATAAAGAGAAAATCTATTTGTGGCAGCTGATGTTTTAACCATGGCAGGCTGCCACAAAAAATCGATGTGTGGGGAAACTCTGGTGTTTAGGTATCAAGTCAAGTCAAGTCAAGAGACTCAGATGCTGTATTTGTGATGAAATATTGCTAAAAATAAAAGTGAGTACAAGTGACTGAATGAGTGCTTCTTAGTCAAGCTTTTTAATACTACATACCTGTCACAGAGACATCATAGTGTGCAGGAACTCCGTTAAAGTTGATACCCAGTTTTTGAGCTGAAATGATTCACTGATGAAATGTTTAGTTGATTAATAGATAATTGATCAACAACAATTCTAATTCAAATTCTAATAACTGATTAATGATTACAGTTATTTGATCAAGGCAAAATAGCAGCCAAGACCAGCTTCTCTAATTCCAGGATCTATTGATTTTCTGATTGTAAACTGAGTATCTGTTACTATGGCCTGTTGGTCAGACCTCGGGCTCTCAGAACTTGGGAGTTGCAGGAATTATAATTTTATTAATTACATGAATGATTCATTAGTTATTAAAAAAAAAAAAGAATTAAAATTTTAGTAATTGTAGCCCTAAAATGATTAGTTAATCAGTCAATCAATAAATCAATCAAGACATTTTTTGAAATGCCAATTATCAACTGCGAGGATTCACTGTTTCTTCTTTGATGGCAAATTGAAAATCTTTGGGTTTTGGACTGATGGTCGAATAAAGCAAGACATCAGATAATATCAGCTTGGGCTTTATGAAATTTATTATTAACTAATACAGGTTACAGTCCTCAGATTAACCATTAATGGATGGTATTTGCAGTTTTACCAAGTTTGGCAAAATGCACCCACCTGTTGAATTCTGGCTGAACATCTTTTGAAACTATAAACCCAGAGAGTTTTCCTCTAATGTTAAATCACTGTAAAAATGGACAAATATTGAAAAATGAATTGATTGAATAAGTCTTAGAAATTAGAGTCTTCGGAATTGGTTCTCTCTAATATTTCTTTTATTTAGTTTGGATTCTCCAGTAGTTTAGCCTATACATCCACACAAGGTGACATCAAAACGCAGTATTACAAGTACTACATTTCCAATGACATAAATCTTCCAATTTAAGAAGCTGAAATCAGGAAATATGTAGCTTGATCTATGACTTAAACTGTGAAACTATTTTTGTTTGTTTCACCCCTTTTCTGAATTCCCATCTTTACTACACAATCTTTATATTAGCTGTGCACTGTTGTGTTCCTGTCAGGTGTCAGGCAGCTGCAGAGAAGAGGAAGAAGAAGAAGAGGAGGGAGGAGGTGATGTTCTCTATCAGCTCACCGTGACCATTCAATCAGCGAGGGTTTGAGCCTCTCCTCAGGCCTGGACTATCTGCCCACTATCTTAAAGCAAAAGGAACGAGCAGCTAACCTTCCTGTCCTGACGCCTCACTCTCTTCCAGTCTCCACTGCCATGGCCTTCACCTTGTCAGAGATCATGGCTGCAAGACGGCAGCAATCTCAGGCTCAGTCACATGCCCAGCGAGGCAACAGGACGGCGGTGGAAGTGGATGAATATAGCACCAACCCCACTCAGGCCTTCACCTTCTACAACATCAACCAGGGACGCTTCCAGCCACCGCACGTCCACATGTGAGTAGATAGAAGAAACAGGCCTGTACACATTCATATACAGCAGGGAGGCTGCTTAAAGGAGCATCCAGCTGTCATTTACATTTACGGCACATTTCATTTTGTTGACGCTTTGGCTTACATTTCCTCTGACCATTTTCATGTGCACCCTGGATATAATGTAGTAAATATGATAATAATTTATTCTGCATTTATTTTCCATTATATTTTAGGTTAAAACCAAAAAATGTTTTATCTGTTAAAGATGTATTTCAGTGTTCAAGGAAATAAGCTTCTTCACTTACTTGATTAAAGAGAGCTCACTTGCAAACACCAGGCCACACTGCCTGTGTGAGCAGTGCATGCTGGCTACCTTGCTGAACTGCTGTGGCTTGCACGCAGAGCTGCCTGCTTTTTTAACTACTGTATTTCCACAATTAAGATCCAGTACTCCACTTATTTATGCAGCCATCCAAACCACAACATTTTCAACAACATGGTCATGCAAATATTTCACAAGGAAAAGCCTTGTGTTAAATGAAGGGATTCTGACCACAGAAACATTGTCAGAGGCCTTTATGTTAACATGGAGACAAGAACTGATGAGTTAAAAATGAATATATTTGTGTCTAAGACATATATAAACATTAAAACTGTAGTAAAAAAAAAAACCCGGCAAGGCTCCTCGATGTTCCGTAGCTGAGCAGCAGCTGCTGATGCAAGAAGTGTGGCTTCTCTAACCTGTTAACCGATGTGCTGAAAAAGAAAAACACACACCTGTGCTGCTTACACAGACAGTGTGGCCCTTGCAGGAAGATTATTATTTATTTTTGCTCACATCTATAATTTTTTTGGTTCCCACTGATTTCTGAGTTTCACCAATGTTTTCTTATTTTTGGTGTTGTTTTGTCTGAGGTAAGAGGAAATTTACGAGTGATTGAGAGCACGCTCAAGTTTTAGATTTGAGGAACATAATTTCTTACACAATATGAGTTACTTGTCTTGTTTACTATTTATTTTAATCTAATGCAACTTTCTGTTTCGACTCCACTTCACTTTAGAGGAAGATGTTCTACTTTTGACTCCAATATAGTTATTTGATAATTTTATATTTTTAGCACATTGCGTAATAAACATAAAGTTATGGAGGCTGATGTATAGCAGTGTTTCCCTAGGGGGGGCGGGGGCGCTCCCCCAACGGCACCCCCTGCCCTTGAAGGTCAAGTTAATTTTATTTAATTGTATTTTCTGTATAGCGCCAGATCTCAACAGAAGTCATTTACGGTTACCTCTCCTATAGAACAGGTCTATACCTTGTCCTTTTATTAAACAAACTAAATAGCCTTATGTTATTTATTTTATTTACACAATCACGTCATTTCTGTCTCTATATGGTCGCACCTTTACAATTTCTCCTCTGCTCTCTGTATTGCGCAAGGCGGAGTTCCACACTGATGCACACACTAGGGCTGAGTTAAAATAATCGATGCATCTGATTCGAATTGCTCGTCACTGGAATGACCCAATATTGATTTGTAAAATCCGAAATCGCCCTTTTAATATCTAAATATGATCAGGAAAGATGTATTCACTATTAAGTTAATGTTAGGATGGTTAGAAACACTTGGTGCATCTTGAGTTAACTTCTATTAATTTTCCTGGCAACAGAAGATTAAGAGAAGTTTAAGAGAATGCTGCAGGATGAGGCCCACTGTATCTTATTTAGTTGACCTATTCAAAAACAGAAACATAAAGGTTTCAGTGTTTGGTTGTGAAAGCTACATGTTGAAGCTTATGCTTGTAACAGCAACATCCTTAAAAGGATTTCTGGACTTGACACTAAGTTGACATTATTTTGACTTACTGTAATAACTTGTCATGACCACCAAGTTGGGCTACACAAACACCAACACGAGAAGAGAACACGCTGTTTATTTCTGCTCTGAAACAGGTTTATGTTAATGGCAGGCCTAGACTGAAATTTTCCTGTTTCATATGTATATTATTATATTATTATATATCATATTTAGTCAGAAGCCTCTGTCGTTCTGCCCTTGTTTAATTTGCTGTGGCTGCTGTTTACTGTTATTGCAAACTCAACACTTCCTCTGTGTTTACCTGCTGTTGTAATAAATTAAGCATTGCGTACATTTCCACAGCACTAATTCCACATACAACAAGAGTCATGTCATACACACCACTCTGCTGCCTTGAGTTTAGCAGAAATGCTGTTCTCAGTTATTAATTAATCACTACAGCTTCTACCATGCAGTTTTTGTGATCAGTGTTGAACTACTGTTGATGAAGCGTTACTGTACGTTCACACCAAAAGCTGCTAGAGCTGCAAAATAGCTGAATTCGCTCTAGCAGCGCCACTGGTAAAATATTTGTGGCAGCGAAAGAAGCTCAAGTCGCTCATGACGCCAAATTCTAAATGTTCGATTATGCTTCTCAATTTAAAGGAGCCACAAAGCAGGTTACTGGCTGGAGCACAGAAATGTGACTTTGTGCATTTGCCTGAGTACAGAAACTTTCACATTTGGACAATGAAAACAGGATAAAAAATCTAAATTAGGTCTGACATTAAACATTAAACACACACACACACACACACACACACACACAGCCTGTGTTGCATTCAGGCGTTATCATGTAAACAACAAATTCCAGTACTTGAATACACCGTAGCACAACACAGCAGCATGTCAAGTGGGCTGAACCCGAACTGAATATGAGCAACATTTTTTATTTGTTATTCTCCCCGAAAGCTGTAAACCTAGGGGAAACACTGTCAGTGCTTTGGGTTAGAGTGCCTACAATGCAATTAGTTGAACTGGTGGTAAGGAGAGCAAATGAATTGCATTCCCGCTAATAACAAGTGTTCCTGAACACAAAGAAATTGTATAAGTATGTGCACTTGTCCACACTTGTGTATCGATTCAACATGGCAGAAGACACTTGTAATTTGTGCTGCCGCGTGGTGCCTGCGCTGCCGTCGGGTCTGGGTTCACGATATCCTCAGGGGCTGTGAACAGCACGGGGAATATCTTTGGCTGGTGCAGGATCTGCGGCTGGATGGGGAAAGGTTCCAGCGCTACTTCAGGCTGAACATATCAGTTTGACAGCTTGCTGCTTGTTTTGAAGTAGGAACAAATGTGTGGTAGGAACTAAAAGTTTCCGGGATTTTCTCTGGGTTCCGCACAAGCGATGGACATCTACTTTTCGATTGGTGCCTGTTCATTTGCAGCTCAAATGCGTCATAGCTAATTTGCATAACCAGTCTTCAACTTTCATTTGCAGCTCAATTCGCCGAACGCCGCCACTCATCGCTTTTGCAGCTCAAAACGCCTCTGGTCACCACTATCCACTGAAAATGAATTAGACCTAATGCCTTTGCAGCTCTGGCAGCTTTTGGTGTGACTGTACAGTTACACTTCCTGTGGATGTTTTACAGTAAAACCTGGCTTGGTAAAATAGGAATAATGCCCTTTGAGCCACTGGAAGGCATTTAATGTAAACTTAGCCCCAAAAAGGTGCTATAATGTGTGCATATGCAGTAACAATTTAAGGGGGAAGGCCATCGGCCTTACTGGAAAAATGACTAAAATGCTTCCTCCTGGTGAACCTGATATTCTTTACCCTGGGGCTGAATCGAGATGCCATCCTATCCTGACCCAGACCTATAGCTGATGACCAAGCTGCCTCAGCCACCTAGTAATCACATAAATATTTTAGGTCAACTAGCATGCTAAGGTAAATAGCATGCTAACAGCAGGCTAACCCTTTTCCACCAAATGAAGCATGTGTGTGAAAATCCCCACAAAAATAGCTAATCCACTCCTTCCCCACTGCCAGTAGACCAGAGTCATGTTTTCTTTGTCTGATGTGTCAAAATGGAAAAATAGGTTGGTAAATAGTAGAAAGCAGCATGGAGGCCAGTGAAAATGTAATGGTGGTTACCTTTGTACTGTTTCTGTCTTCTTGTCAGACCCGGTGCTGAATAGATTTTTGATAATGTTTGAGTGCTGCTTGGACTGAGATAAACTGTGTTTTGTGGTAGTGCATCATTGCATTGCGCTAGCAAAGAGGCTAAAATTAGCATGTTCACACAGTTATCGTATATCTATTGCTGTTGATTGGAGCTGTAGCCAAAAAATACCCATTACTACCTGGGAGTGAATGCTGACTGTAACCTTTCCCACTTAAAACAAAAGTCAATGTACAAATGAACTTTTTCTAATACAACTTGGGATGCGCCGATTTTGACATTTTGAGCTGATACTGATACCAATGTTTAACAATTTGGTCAATAGCTGATACCAATGTTTTTATCTATTTTATAGTGGTGTGAAAACATCAACACTTTTCTCCTTCAAACAGCTGCATTTATTCCTGTTTCTTTCATTTTATGAGATTACATTGAACACATCATGAGAATGTTATATTTCCCTCACGTAATACTCATTATTAATGAATAGAGATTGAATGTTTTGCAATGTAAATCAGTGCAACCTCCGTGAGCTGTTTGTTGCGGCCACTGGCTGCTTTTAGGTAATGATAACTTGCTCTTTTCCTGCTGATTTCATGTTGTTTCTCTCCACATCCACTCCTCTCAGTAGTGTAGTGGTAGTTGAGTGGCCACCAGAGAGCTTTTGATCTTGATCTTGGTCTTGATCTTGTCATTTTGACATACAGCATGTTTCGGGGTTCACGTGACGTCAGATAACTCACCCATCTCCTCTAGAGAGCAGGTAAAGTGTAAAGAGCTGGGGAGGGGGTTGGGGGGTGTCAGGAACCCAGAGTAGTAGGCTTTGTTATGTAGTTATGTTGTTTCGTGGCCTTAAGTGATATCTCAAAATAATAGTGGTAATAGCATTAGTTAAAAAAATGTAAAAAGGTTAACATTTTGATTTTTTTTTCTTCCCTCATTTGTGGCGCCCCCTATGGATCATGGTGCTCTTAGCATTCGCCTTTAGGGTATTTACAGTAACTGACAGCTCCTTGGCATTCTCTGACTTCCAAAAGTTCAGCTTTAGTTATAACTTTAGTTAAGTGTAGTTTATATAACCAAGAAAAGTGTCTTTTCAACACTGTTTTATTCATGCTAAGAAGGATGGTTTTCTCCGAGGGGCTCCACAAAGCATCACTTAACATTTCCTTATATTTCCATACACTCAATAGTGGATATGAAACATTTTTTGTGAACCCTCATCTGTATTTCATTACTTTGTGACTCACACTTCTTCCAGGCTGTCCTACATGGATGCATATCTCCTTTCCCACTTCCACTCATCTCTTTCTCTCTCTTGTGGTTGGGTGCAGAGGAGGAGGAGGAGGAGGAGGAGGAGGAGGAGGCAGGGCTGGGTGTTATCATACCTGGAGGAGAGCTCACTAAAGTGGGCCATGGTTATTCACCAGCTCCCCTCTTCCCTCTGGAGACCCTGTGGATCTGCACATTCGCTGGAAATCCCACAGGACTGTGCTCTTTTTCTATATCTGTGCTTTATTTTTTTCTATCTCCGCACATTTCTCTTTCTGTCTCTCTCTTAGTGCCGCACTTTTATTGTGGCCTCGCTACGTCTCATGTTTCCTCCTCTGTCTCAGTCTGTGGGGATGATTTTCTGCTGGATACTAATTCAAACTCCTTTCATTGTCAGCCTCTTACCACAGAGACTTCGCATACAGTGCTGTGTCTCTTCATCCCGTATTGTTTGAGAGCCGCAGTGACCCCTTTCCCTTCTTCTCTCCCTTAATGGTCTTGTCTTCTGTTGTTCTCAGGGTGGACCCAATGCCCCACGACACGCCAAAGCCGCCTGGCTACACCCGCTTCGTGTGCATCTCAGACACTCACTCCCGCACCGACAGCATCCAGATGCCGTATGGAGATGTGTTCATCCATGCCGGAGACTTCACCGAGCTTGGGCTGCCCTCAGAGGTCAAGAAGTTCAACGACTGGCTAGGTCAGCATCTCTGAAAGTTGTGGCTGTGGATCCAGAGCGGGTCAGGGTACTGTTTTCTCTAACTAGGTCCCCTTGTGATGATCTATTAATAAGGCCAGGGTCAGTGCCAGGCTAAATTTACTCAATGTGGGTGCTGTGCTCAAAGTTTTTCAAGAAAACTTTAAAAAGCAGAGGATTCTTTTAAGTTTTTAGTATTTCAGGGCTACATACGTACACTTTTTTTTTAACTGGTTTTATCATAAGTTAAAGAACTGTACCAGAGGTTTTAGAACACTGACTGCAAATTAAAAATCTGCTCTTCTTTACTGCTAATCATTTTCCCACACAGACCATGTATATTTAAAGAGATTTCCCCACCTTCTGAATCTTCCTTGCTGGTGAGTTCAAGGACACTGTGAGAAAATCAGATATTTGGGTCAGCAGCACATTTTTTAAATGTAAAAAGCGACAACATTTTCTTCAGTGTTCTCTCAATAGAGCTCATGAATGCAGCGCTTTGTGGCAGCTGATTCTCAAATCTTTGACTTACTTCAGTGCACCACAAAGGAGAGTTTTTAAGAAGGTTTTCTGTTCAGAACTGCACTTACACACAAGGCTAAATTGGCAAAAGAATCAAGTTGACTGAATGTTCATTGTGATGTGCAGGAGGTCTCTGCAAGTAAATTCATTGAACATGAATTAAAACCAACAGCTGCCTGGAAATAACAGAAAGTAACTCAAGTAAAAACTGATGCTATTCTTTGGAAAATGGACCAAAGTAATGTAAAGAGTTGTGATTTGTGTTAAACATGCAAAAGCCGCAGTCAGGTCCTTTAAGTGTGATCTGGTGTGGTGTGAGTCTGGTTTGTGTTACACTCCTCTCAGCTCTGACACAGACTGCAGGGACGTCCTGGTTCGTATTTGTGTAGTTGAACACTGATAGCAGAGCTCTGTCTGGAAACAGCGGGAAAAAATCGCTGAAACAAACCAGGCAAATAAAGTTCACTCGAGATGATCCTCACACAGCTTTCAATATTTCCCTCACCTTTTTAATACTGAAGATTTTCATTATATCAAGCCCTATTTTAATGCCTTTGCGCTGGCAATAGCTGTAGCTGGAGGCGTTATGTGTTAGGGTTGTCCATCTGTCCATCTGTCCATCCTATTCTTGTGAACGAGATATTTCTAGAATGCCTGAGGGATAGTTCATCAATTTTGGCACAAATGTCCACTTGGATTCAACAGTGAACTGATTAGAGTTTGGTGGTCAAAGGTCAAAGGTCACTGTGACCTTACAAAACATAATTTAACATAACTCAAGAACTATGCAAATCATGGCAAAATTTCACACATATGTCTAATAGGACATAATAATGAAGTGATGACCTTTTATATCCAAAAGGTTAAAGGTTAGCTTCACTGTGACATACATCATACATCAACATCATAATGTTCTGCATAAACACTCTTCCAGCCCTTATTCAATGTCATCTCTCAGGAACAGAAGGGGAGATTTTTGGTCAGATGCTGAATTGGTGCCACTAATCTTGGGTGTCCACCTTGAAACTGTGCTGATTGTATAGCTCTTTTGTGCTGTCAGGGGGAAGATGTGTGTGATGTGTGTTTTCACAGACATGCATGTGACCTGTAACTACAACTTGACTGGTGCGCAGAGGCACACAACAGCAAAAATGAGGCAGATGTGCCTTTTGTCATTTATAAAAAGTTGAATCATTTTTCTACAATACATTAATGATATTTCAATGGGGGCAGCACGGCGGTGTGGTGGTTAGCATTGTCACCTCACAGCAAGAGGGTTGTTGGTTCAATCCTGGGTGTGGGAGCCCCCCTGTGCGGAGCCTGCATGCTCTCCCCATGTCAGTGTGGATTCTCTCCAGGCACTCCAGCTAGCTAACTATGTTAATTGATAACTCTAAATTGTCCGTAGGTGTGAATGTGAGCGTGAATGGTTGTTTGTCTCTATGTGTCAGCCCTTTGATAGTCTGGTGACCTGTCCAGAGTGTACCCTCGCCCATTGTCAGCTGGGATAGGCTCCAGCCCCCCCGCGACCCCCAAGAGGATGAAGCGGTTAGAAGATGAAGAAGATATTTCAATGGAACAAATTACTTATTGACTTATTCATACTTAAAAAACAGCATCAATAAGTGATTAACATAGGGGGGGATCAAAATAAAATAAACCTCATCCCCTGATAAATTAAGAACAGTCCCTTAAGTGCAGTGAGGTTTGTGGACCGTTACCTGCCACAAGGAGAGAAATGGGAACGGCTTGTTTCTCCTCTGACATGACACATACCTGTGTGCCGCCACAGCTCGGCTGTTAAGGTACTTTTGGAAGAGGAAAATATTGGACCTGGAGCCAGGCTTCTCGGGTCGCCAGTAAACCGCGTTATCTTGTGCCGCGGAGCACTATGGCCACAGTATTTGACAGGAATACGGCGGCGTAGATCAGCTCTTGCCTACCATAGCTTTGAAAAGACTTTGAAAAGACTTAGGTGTGATAACCACTCACATATAAAGACAATGTGAGATTTTAGTCACACACTGCAAGATCTCACAGGGTCACTATTTGCAAACTACAACTAGATCCCTTTTGAGATTATTTTACGTCCTAGTGAAAAAAATATATTAACCAAACTCCCTTTAATGATATTTTAACACATCTTTACTAGGGACGCAACAGTCCTCGTTGAAATTTTGAACCATTCGGTCCGCCCTGCATCAATACGCCCTTATGGACCACAGGTTTTCGGTTTTGCAATAAATTTTGCATTGATGTTTTACAGGCCACTGTGTGTGTGTGTGTGTGTGTGTGCCTATCCACAGGCCGGGTCCATGGATGTTTTAAGAGAACGGCCGAGTCAGCCTGCTGCACAAAAGCCTTCCCAGCGAGTTAATGTCCAATCACTGTTGTGGCTCCGCCCACTCACCCCCTCACACTGTTGTAACTGGAGCCGGGGAAAGTGACACTGGCCTCACACAGAAAAGAAGCGGAAAAAACAAACATAGAGAACCATGGCAAAGGCAAGTGGAGGAGTTGAGAGACAGAAGTTCGAAGAAGCAACGGCTTCATTCAAATCTCCAGTGTGGGATCATTTCGGTTTCACTGTTGAATAAAATGACGAGGGAGTGAAAACAGTTAATAGAAATTTCACTGTCTGCAAACGATGCTTGAAACATGTCTAGTGTTTCCCTTACCATTATATTAGGGGGGGCGCCCCACCCCCCCTGCCTTGTCATTTTATCAAGGCATGGCAAGGCAAGGCAATTTTATTCATATAGCACCATTCATACACAAGGCAATTCAATGTGCTTTACAAGAGAAATACATTAAAATAAAACATTAAAGGAACAATAACATTGTGTTTGAGATCATTAAAAACAAAAGCTAAAAGCAAGACAATAAATAGTTAAAAACAGAGCAGAAAATGCATTTAAAAAGCAAACATAAAGCAAAAGCAACAGCAGACCAATACAAAAACAATAGCTACAGATTATCCTAACAATAAGTTACATATCTAGTTCACTGGTAAGCTGCAATAAATAGTAATATTTTAAGCCCTGATTTAAATGAGTTGACAGTTTCAGCCGACCTCAGATAATCTGGAAGTTTGTTCCACAGGCGGGGAGCATAGAAACTAAAGGCTGCTTCACCTTGTTTGGTTTTTAATCTTGGGAACACTGAGTAAACCTGTTCCAGATGATTTGAGGGGTCTGGATGCTTCATAACATACAAGTATATCAGAGATGTATTTCGGCCCGAGACCATTTAGTGCTTTATAGACAAGTAACAATATTTTAAAGTCTATCCTTTGACACACAGGAAGCCAGTGCAGTGACGTAAGCACTGGTGTAATGTGCTCCATTCTCTTGGTGTTGGTGAGGACTCTGGCAGCAGCGTTCTGGACGAGCTGCAGTGGTCTGATTGTTTTTTAAACAAACTAAATAGCCTTATGTCATTTATCTTATTTACACATATTTATCTTATTTATTTACATTTACCATCCTCCTCTGTATTGCTCGTGGCGGAGTTCAGCCCTAAAGCGCACACGCACACACACACACACACGCACACACACACACACACACACACACACACACACACACACACACACACACACACACACACACACACACACACACACACAGGTGAGCACACCAGAACATTTTTCTGACTGACAATTAGAACCGAGCCAGTCTATGGAGCGGAGCCTGTGTTGCGTTCAGGCATTGTCACGTAAATAAGAAATTCCATCACTTGAATAGGCTGTAGCACAACACAGCAGCATGTCAAGTGCAAAGTCAAGCAAAATAAAGAGATAATTTTTGGGGAAAAAAATTGTTCTCTTTACGCACAAAACACATACAGAAACCGAACCGAAAATGTGGCCCAAAAACCGAGGTAGAGACCGTACCATGGGCTACCTGTACTGTTACCACCCCTAATCTTTAGGGGTTATTTAGAAATAAAGGGCGTCACATGTCATCAGTATTCTGATTAATTCAGCATCAATATAATCGATAAAGATGAACTGTATTTGCATACAAACTCTTCATTTTGAATTTCGTTGCCACAGCTCGTTGTCAGCCTCTGTTTGTTAGCTATGATATTCAAGTGGGAGGAGACTTTGGGGATGAGAGGAGAACTTTTTCAAAAATTAAGATTTCTCATTAGAATAAGTGCTGGTTGGCAGATCAGATACAGGCTAAATTAAACACTGACTCTTGTTTGCTCTACAACTCCACCAGTGTCTTCTCTTTTTCCACAGTACTAGAGAGCAAAGTCATGTTCTTGCACCTCCCCGGAGTCTACCCGCTTAGCTACTCCCTGTTTAGTGTTGGAGAAAGCACCGCTATTGATTGCTGGGAATGTTCCCATCATTGAACTTCAGTATTTGCATGAGCCAGGACTAAAAACTTACAACAACTTTTAACACATGTTGTTGGATTGTCAAGAAAAGAAAAAGACTGACTCAAGACAGATCAGACTGAGTTTTATGACAACCTTACACCAAACCATCTAGATTCAAGATTGCGCACCATCTGAGGTAAAAATCTCATGATGTTTCTCTGACACTGGAGATTTATCTGTGACAGTGAAATTGCTTGAAAAGTTTGTTTGGTGTAAGTATTTTTTTTTAGCATTAAAGTATGTTGAATCACTATAATGTGATATGCAATAGCATTAAAGCTGTAGGTGGTAACTTTTTTTTATAAATAAACAAAGCAAAACCTTTTTGTAATATTTACTTGAACTGTCACTAAATCCTGACAGTAGACAGATAATCTCTAAAAACAATTCTGTTCCTTCTCCTCCTAGTGCTTCAAATACCATTTGCAAGAATCCACTGCGTCTGAACACCCAATCAGAGCCAAGGAGTCTCTAACACAGCTGTCAAGCATGTCAATCACTGCTCATGACCTGCGGTCAAAGTTGGTAACCCGGCTGCCATGTTGAAAACAGCTGAGCCAAAACGAAGCTCCAGTCATTGGGCAGAGTAAACTTTCTCATGTTGCAGCTAAACAGTACCCTAAAATGTGTTCGTGAAACTGATTACAGTAGATTTTGGTGATCAACGGTCAACGTCACTGTGATCTTGTATCTATGGCATTCTCAAGAACTCAATATATCAAGTAAAAAAAAAGTGAACTTTTTCAAATTGGGCACAAACCTCCACTTGGACTCAACAATGAACAGATCAGATTTAGGTGGTCAAAGGTCAAGGTCACTGTCACCTCATCTGTCTCATTCTTGTGAATGTGATATCTTAAGAACACCTTGAGGGAATTTTTTTTTTGCACATTTGGCACAAATGTCCACATGGACTCAAGAATTAACTGATTAGATTTTGGTGGTGAAAGGTCAAGGTTAATATGACCTTGCATCCATCTTATTCTTGTGTAAACGATATCTCAAGAATACCTTGTGTAGATCCTCTGTGCTGCTGGGCGTAAGATGTGTGTGGAGCATCCATGTTTCCATCCATGAGAAACACTGCTGTGTAGAAGGGGACAACCGCCAGGCAGTAACTTTAGTTTGTTAAAGCTACCCATTTGCATAGAAGAGGCTGTCCACATATGTTTGACCACTACGAGTTTGTTGAACTACTATAATGTGATATAAATTGACATTAAAGAGTAGCACTTCAGACATTTAGTCATATTAGAATATTTCTGGTTTATTACTGTAACTATGTGAAGAGATTCCTGCAGTATATTCCTGAGTTGTCTCCTTCTGTCAGGCGAGGTGTTGGAAATTTACCGAGCTCAGACTTTTCTTCTTTGACTTTGTGCATCACCAGCCTCCATTGAAAGCATCTTATCTCTGCACTGAGTTGGGAGCAAGTGTAAGTCTTATCATCCCTGCGTGATATCTGTTGGAAACTGGAATGAAGTGACCTCGTACGGAGCTGCACGACAGAAAAACTGTTGAATCGGTGAATCTACAACAGTCGAGCTAGCAGAGCAGTCCCGCTATCATTGCCATCATCATCATTGTCGTCGGCGTCATCAACACCGGCACAAACCTCCCCAGGAATGGCAGAAGCCTGCTAGCGGGTGCGAGGGCCTTTGTGTATTCATCTCTTTCTCTGAGGGAGGGGAGTGGAGAGGGGGGAGATAAGGGGAGAACTTGTTGTCCTTCTCCTCCTCACACACACACACACACACACACACACACACACACACACACACACACAAGCTGCAGGGAGCACAAGCTGCAAATCCGCTAGCCCCGCACTCCAGCGGCGAGAGAGGCAACGGGAGAGACGGGAAAGAAAAGATAAACCAAGCCAAACGCGCCTGCTGCTGCCTCTGAAGTCACTCTCTCCTCTCTTCATCCCTTCCTCCTCTCCTCTGCCGTTATTTCTTTCTCCCCTGCAACTCTGCCAGCTCTTCCTCTTCCTCTCGTCTGCTCGTATAAATATTTATAATCTGGCTATTCCTATTCTTTCTCTCTTTCATTCCCTCCTGCTCCCCGTCTCTGTCACACACACACACTGTCCCATTCTGGAGATGAATGTAACTCCTGCTGCTCAGTGTGTGCAGAGCAGATTTACAGGGAGATCAGGTTTAGCGTATTCATTACAGAGCCTCGGCCAGGTAATGCGTTCTGCTCCCAAACTTTCTACTCTGGTGGAGTCTCGTCTCAATCTTTTCTTCATCTCTCTCTTTTACTCCTATTTTGTTTGGTGTACCTCCTTCAGTTTGTTTCTCTTTCTTTCCCCTTTCTTTTCTTCTGTCTTTCTTATTCTTCCACTTCCATCACTTCTTTCTCTCACTGCTGATTTTCCCTACTCCTACTTCTTTTTCCACATTCTCCAAACCTCCCTCCAATTTCAGCCCTCGGTGGCAGCTCTCTGCGAATCTTATTTTTAGCAGGAAGTCAGTCGGCTCTCAGGGGCCGCTGGCAGCCGCTCAAGGCTTTGTCAGGGACGGTGAACGCTGCAGGAGTGAGGGGGGAGAGGCAAGGAGAAGAGAGGAAAAGAGGGGAGGACTGAGGAGGCAGGAGATGAAATTCACGCAGGGAGAGAGGAAGTTGGAAAATGAGGGGATGGCAGGGGAAGAGGAGGTAGAGGTTTACAAAGACTACAGAGGAGGAGGAGGAGGAGGAAGAGTTCTCCCCTGAGGAGAGCCTTACCTGGGTAAAATCACAGCTCACAGCCCTGGTGACTGATGCCAAACTTCTGCCCTCTGTTGTCATGGTGATCCATGTAGGTCCAGTTGTCAGTCACTGTGTGTGGTGTGTGTGTGAGTTCTATATATTTTTACTGAACCCTTCCAATCTTGAACTGAGTGCACAGGTGCTGAGTGCGAGAGTGAGTAATTGGAGGCAACCACAAAGTTGTTATCTTTTTTTAAAAAAAAAATTCTACTTTATTTATTTAAAGGTCCGGTGTATAGGATCAATCAATCAATCAATCAAATATTTATTAAGTCGAACTCTACAAGGTACAACTCCAGTGGATTTTGATCCTATCAGCTCCTTTAACTTGTGCTCTGTAATTTAGTCCATTTTCATGTCTTCTTGCGTGTTTCTGGATGGTTCTGGTAATCCATGGCAACTTCCCACCTGTAGCCATTTTTGCAGCCGCTTCTGCACGGTGTAAAGCAGTAATCCACAGCAGGACTATGACAGCACCTCATGTATCCACCATCACACCATTCTTATTCATTGTAAAGCACACGCCTTTTCTCACCAGAGTCCTTTGCTCTTTCAGATTGGCATATACACTGCTCAAAAAATTTTAAGGGAACACTTAAATCACACATCAGATCTTGTTGAATGACTTGAAGTTAAGTTTAAAATTCTTAATGATGTACATTGATTTTTTGTGAACAAAATGACGTAACTATTATCCGTGGAAACCAAAATCATCAACCCACTGAGGGCTAGATTCACACTAAATCAAAGTGAAAAACTGAAATCACAGGCTGATCCAATGTGTGAAATTTATCATGGTAACTCATAATGTGACTCAGTAGTGTGTATGGCCCCCACACTCCTGACAATGTCTGGACATACTCCTAATGAGTCAGTGGATGGTGTCATGGAGGATCTCCTCCCAGTCTTGGTCCAGGGCATCAGTGAGCTCCTGGACAGTCTGCCGAGGTACTGAGGCAAAAATTATTACTTTCATGAATGTTGTTGTAAGCTACTGTCATTACCGAGGATGTCATACAGATTACTGTATTGTGTCATACAGATTACTGTTAATTTGTTATGCTGATCTGTTCTGTACGACATCTATTGCACGTCTGTCCGTCCTGGAAGAGGGATCCCTCCTCAGTTGCTCTTCCTGAGGTTTCTACCATTTTTTTTTCCCCGGTAAAGGGTTTTTTTTGGGGAGTTTTTCCTTATCCGCTGTGAGGGTCTAAAGGACAGAGGGATGTCGTATGCTGTAAAGCCCTGTGAGGCAAATTGTATTTGTGATATTGGGCTTTATAAATAAAATTGATTGATTGATTGATTGATTGATTGATTGATGTCCCTTAGGTGCTTAATTGGATATAGGTCAGGGGAACAAGATGCCAGTCAATTCATCAAACATCTTTGAATTGGACATAAATATCCACCTGGACTTAACAATGAACTAATACATTTTTGGTGGTCACGGGTCAAAGGTCGTGTCCATTTTACTTTTGTGAAGCACTGTGAGGGAATTCTTCAAATTTGGCACAGTTGTTCACTTGGTCACAACACTGAACTGATTGGATTTCAGTGGTTGAAGGTCAAGGTCACTGTGACCTTGCATCTGTGTCATTCTCATAAACACGATAGCTTAAGAACACCTTTAGAGAATTACTCAAACAGCCACTTGAACGGAAGAATAAACTGATTAGAATTTTGTGGTCAAAGGTCAAAGTCACTGTAACCTCACAAACAGGGTAGGAATTTCACGAGGGCCATGGCTCCCAATTTGGCCCTGTGCCCTTGAAAAAAATATCTGCCCTAAGGCCACAGTGGCCTTGATGCCCCGCCCACACTGCCCAGGTGGTTTTTTCCTCTGCCTCTTTCCTGTCAACACGGCTTTGACACCTGCGTCTATTGAGAAAAAAAAATAAGATGACATTCTGGAGTCTTATTGGGCAACATCAAATGAGACGATGCCTAGACCCCCAGGAGACTTCATCAAACGTCCGGGCAGGGATCGGTGCCGAGACCCAGTTTTAAACAACCCAAGGCACGTTTAATCAACACCGTAATGATACTAAGCTCTGCCATTATCGGCGTTACTGTTTAAAGTTTCGGTTTCATCATCATTCTGCAGCCTCTGTCCTGCTCTCTGCATGTCACCCCTCACAGCATGCGCGCGCACACACACACACACACACACACACACACACACACACACACACACACACACACACACAAACTCATCAGCAGAAAGGCTGCGGTGCAGATTAAGGGAATATATAACTTAAAGATTACTCTAGTTAACAACAACTACACTTGTTACTGTGAGTAAGTGCGATAAAACCCTTACCAGCCAAGCCAATACTTTATCAATACATGTGATCAGCATGCATACCTGTCAAGTCTCCTGTTTTGGCCGGGAAACTACCATATTTTACCCCTCTTTCCCACTGTCCTCCCGTATTAGTATTTTCCCGTAAATCTCCGGTATTATAATATAATTTCAAAAAAAACCCACATTCCTCTGCCTCTCCAAACTGAACTCTGTCACTAGCCTCAGGTGACTGCAGGTGGCAGTTGTCGTGAGGTTAGTGTCGACAGCGGGTCTGGTTGACAAGTAGTTATTTTAGATTTCCTGTACACCCCTGGGATGGGTTTTGCTATGGGCAATGTGGGCGACCGCCCAGGGCGCAATCTATGTGAGGGCGCACGAGCGCCCTCCAGAAACCCCCCTAAAAAAACCAAAACAAAACTTGCCAGTTTTCTAGACTACCGCCTATTTCCACGTCAAATTAGTTGAGTGGGCACCCCTATTATCACGTCTCAACCAGCAGCAGAAAGGAAAGGCAAATCCTGGAGGTGGTGGGTTGAACGGGGGTCACAGACAGGAATACGGCGGAGGCTCATAGTGCTCTGTGGCGCAAGATAACGGCTTACCAGCTCCAGGTCCAGTAGTTTCCTTTTTTCGTTGGTGTCATGACTGCCCAAAAGTACCTGGACAGCCGAGCCGTAGCGGCACACAGGTACGTGGCGTGTCAGAGGAGAAACGAGCCGTTCACATTTTTCTCTTTGTGGCAGGTAACGGCCCACAAACCTCACCGCACTTTAGGGACTGTTCTTTACTTATGGAGGGACTTTCAGGGGAGGAGGGTGACTGGTTGATTTTTATTTTATTTTTTTATTTTGATCCCCCCTATGTCAATCACTTATTGATTGTATGAATAAGTCAATAAGTAATTTATTCCATTGGAATATCAGTGTATTATAGAAAAGTGATTTATTTATTTTTATAAATGACAAAAGGCACATCTGCCTCATTTTTGCTGTGCTATCGTGATACTACTCAGAACCGTGGTAATATTTATATTGCAGTGAGATATTACTGGGTTTTAAATGGTGACTTTGTTGTAAATATGACTGTTGCTGCCATGGACTGTATAAAACTATATCCTGTGTAACTGACCTATAAGAAAAGCATCACGAGGTGAGGTGTGTGCATGTGTGTGTGTGTGTGTGTGTGTGTGTGGAGGAGAGGAGAGAGGGAGATGCTAGTAGAGAGATAGTGTGTGTTATTAGATACTGTTAATGTCACTTATTATGCTTCTGTGCATTGACAGCTCTTTTTTATTCTGTTTCTGCATCATGTTGAGGAGGGCCATGCCTGTATACATATATGTGTATATATATATACACGTATGCAAAAAAAAAGTGGATCGGTTGCTCGCTGCAAAAAAAGTGGCCCATCGACATGATCTGGTTTTGAAATGCAGCCCAGTTGAAATAGTAATTGAATAGCCCTGCTACAGTTTGTTTGTTAGCAATCTAACAACACATCAAAAATAATTGTAAGCCAGTCTTGTTCAGTGAATCAGTTCTATATTTAAAACACATTGGGTTTATTAGTGCTATTAAATAAATCACATTATTACTTATTATACTCATTATTATTACTTTTTAGGTCGTTTGTTTTATTTATTCATTTCACAGATAATTATACATCATTAGTCCTCAAATTAATTCATTATGGACGTGGACTTTCAATCATTGTTTTATTGTATGGCCTTGCTGCCCTGGTTTTTGACCTTTGTACCCTCAAAAAATTCACAACGTGAAAGGCGAAGTGGCCTTGCCCCTAAAATGACGAAATTCCAGGCCTGCTCACAAAATTTGTTTTTGGCCATAATTCAATTCATATGCTAGTTATGACAAAACTTCACACAGATGTCTAAAAGGGAAAAATCATGAAGTGATGGCATTTTATATCCAAAAGGTCAAAGGTCAACTTCACTGTGACATCCTAATATTCTGCATAAAACACTAGCTATTATTCAACGTCATCTCTCAGGAACAGAAGGAGACATTTGGTCAGATACTTCACTGGTGACAGGAAGATTGGGTGCCCACCTTGTAACTGTACTGATTGTTTAGATCTTCCTTGCTGTCGTGGGTACAATAGGTGTGAAGGGTAAACTGTATGAGAAACCTGACTCGTGCACTGAGGCATACAGCGACAGGGCGGTAATTGTAGTCAAGTTTGTGTTTTGTTAGGGATTATTTCCTTCATAATCTTTAATGATACAACTCTCAGTTTACCCTTTCATTTACTGTCAGTGACCAGTGACTGTGTGTATATATGCGTGCGTGTGTGTGTGTGTGTGTGTGTGTGTGTGTGTGTGTGTGTGTGTGTTTAAGGTGAAACTAATTTTCTGACAAGCACATCGCACAGCTTGAAGAGCCTTTCCAGCTCGAAGGGCTGTTGTAAGCAGTGTTGAAAAGTTGCCGTTGGTGCAAAAGCGAGCGTGGGATTGTGGGAGATGGAGGCTGATTGTGTAGGACAGGTAAGAGGAGAGACAGAGGAGAGAGGTTCAGAGGGAGGAAGAGGAAAGGGATATTGAGGGCGAGGGGCAGAGCTCGAGCTCATGTGCAGGAGTACTTCAGTCCAATTGTCTCCAATAATGGCTGCTTTGATCAGCCTCTCAGCACACACTCGTGGCTGTGAGCACACACACACCCCAACAAGCATCCATGTGGATTTCGTAAGCCGAGCCGCTTTCTCTGAGTGTTTGCGTGTTTGTTTGTGTACGCTGCCCTCGCTGCAGACTTGAGTGACGTCTTTATTCATGGCGTGTGATAGCGTGAGCTGGCGGAGCAGAGCGGGAATATACTGCAGTGAATGTTGTTTAAATATGGATCTCATTGTGCTTCGCAGTTGACTTGGGGTCAAGAGAGGAGCAGCTTTAATTCTTAAAGGCTTTGTTCTCTTGCTCTTTCCTTCTGTCTGTCTCCCTCTCTGTCCGACTTCAGCTCAATGGCTGCTTTACTGGCAACATACAGTACTAAATACTGAGGACTCGCATTGGGAAAACAGATCAGTTAACAACCAGATTTTTTGAGAACACTCTCCATCCACAGATTCTATGAAACATTAAACAAATATTCAGGGCATTTCCACTCTTTATGAACTGTACTCATAGGGAGAATCAAGATAGAAAAACATCCCTTATTGTTGCAATAGCAAAGGGGTTTTTAAAGGAATATTTCAGTACCCCCCACCTGTGGGCTCGCTCTTCTGCAGAGCCGTAGCTGCTGTCAGCTCAGACTCACAGCAGTTACAGTGGTTTTCAATGGTGACCAAAGTCACAGCAAAAATAGGTGTCAGAATGTATTTGAATGTGCGTAGAAACTTATCAGAGCGCTCCTGCAGTGCAACACCGAGGGTTAGAAGATACTCAGAGTATGGATCAGCAATAGAAAAGTGAATTATGCTGCTTAACATCCTGTGGATGTTAAGGTACAATTCATATGAATCGTATTAGGTCATATCATAGCTCATAACGGATATAGTAGTATCAGTGTCAGATGATACGTCACAACTAAATGCAGTACAGTAATGCCAAGAATATACCTGAGGTCTATAATGTCATCATATTCTGTAAATTATTAGGGGTGGTACTCACAAGAGGACCAATGATAGGATATTATCACGATACTTAGGTCAGAATACGATATTATTGTAATACTGTGGTATGCTGAGTATTGTGATATAATGTTCTGTGATTAATTACCTTTTTTTCCAACTGCAAATTATTTTCCCAAAGCAAGTTTTCAGTCTGTTCATCTGACTTTAATCATTTTTATTTCAGCAACTGAACAACATCTTCATTAAACCAGTCAGAAATGGTGCACACACCTGACAAACTCAACTTTGGGCAGATTTTACACCCTGTGCGAGGCCAAATTAAGCATGTCAGCAAAACACTTCACATGCAGGTATCCTGCTAACTGAATGGCAACACTCATATTAGAAGTGTTGTCTGTTACAACCACAATCCCTCATTCTTGTGCTGCACTTTGCAGGAGGTCTGCAATGTTTGCGAGATAATGTGCTGTTTTAGTCTCATATGAATCCGCTGACCTTGAAGTTCAGGCATCACAACTTAATGCCACCCTTCCTGCTCTACGCAAAAATTGTGTGTTCTTAGCATGTAACAAAAGCATTTGTTTTCAACAACACTGTATGGACACAGATCTTTGCACATGAAGTAAGTGATGGACTGTGTTATTTTCTTCGCTCTCTCAGAGTTGGATGGTAGTTTTGTCAAACTAAGTGTGTCCAGTGTTGGTTGATTTTTGGCAGAGTGGGTTTAACTTTAGCTTGGCCGTTAGCGGTGAGGTGAGCCCTCATATTCGTAGTATTTCCAGAGTATTGTATTCTCATATGATGCTGCTTGCAAATCGCACGTGTCATATCCAAGTCCTTCTTTCCTTCTGTGTTAAATCCAAAATAAATCCTGAAGTTTAATTTAAACACGGACAGTACATTTCTGATTTCTTGCTCCGGTTCCTCCATCTTTGTTTTGATGAACTTCCTGCCAAATGCTGCTGACTGAGACATCTGGCGTCCATGTATTGCCGATACAATATTGCCATGCAAAATATTGCGATAGGATTGCTGTATTCATTTTTTCCCCCACCCCTATAAAATAACTGAATGGCAACTCCATTACAGTAGCAGAATATGTCTTTATGCATCAGGATTACTAACAAGAAGTTAAACTCATTTCTATGTTAAAGCTGCAGTAATTGATTTATTTTTTAATTTATTCTTTTTTTTTTGTATACACAAATGTCATATTTAAAAATTCAGCAGATACTGAGAAACTGTGGCATTTATTCTCTGTAATTAACTTTTAGAACTGCCACCGAGATAATACTTGTTGAGACATTTAAGCTGCATTTCCTCTTTTTTTTTTTTGGCCACTTGGGATTAGAGGAATGCCAATCTCAAAAACACCTTATAAATTTCCAAATACAAATCAACATAAGCATTCATTCTGAGTCATGTTACTGCAGACCAGTCATCAGAAGAAAATGTCAGCATTGTATTTTCCCGCAAACCACAAATACGTGACAATTGTACATATCATATTAATGTTTCTAAAGTGACGTAGTAAATGTGCTGACTTTGGTATCAGGTGTGGCACATGTAGTGTAACATTTAGGTAAGAAGCCTGCCAAGCTGCAGACCACAGTTTGAGACCAGTACACCACAAAACCTGTTGTTACTTAGCGAGTCATTGTTGTTTCGTGAGGCTTTTTAGGCATGAAAAGCATTTATTTTTTACCGAGACATGGTGGCAGTTTCGACTGGGTTGTTTTATGCTGAGACACTGCAGCATTCTCTACCCAGACAGTGTCACCAAGAGCACCATTTTTGTTATTATTGTTGCTGAGAAATTACAGCTTTTTATGCTAGGATAGTGTCACAAAAAGTTTTCTTTTTTTTTTTAAAATACTGCGTTAGTGTCACAAAAAGCCTATGTTTGTTTGTTTGTTCGTGTTTTGAGACATTGCAGCTTTTTATACCAGGATAGTGTAACAAAAAGCTGTTTTTCTGGTTTGTTTTTCTATTTGTTGTTGTTTTTTGTTTGTTTGTTTTTGTTTTATTTGCAAAGCTTTTTATATCAGCACAGTGTTACCGTTTTTTTTTTTTTTTTTCTTTCTTTTTTTTTTTTACATTTCTGCCTTTCCTGCCAGGATTGTGCCCCCTGAAACAAGATCATAACCAAGAACTTTTTGTGCATAAACCTAACCACACATGAACTACAACAGTGTTTGGTTGGTTTATGGCCACCTTTTGAATGTAAGGTCAAAATTCATGTTCATTTTAGCTCTTAATTTGATCTCTGCCAACTCCTGAGAAAAAAATTGTGGCCAATTTGCATTTGGAAATACTCAAAGTGCCAGAGTGCACTCCAGAATAAACTGGACCATTCATACATTTTGAACACTGTTGGAATTTACCATAATAATCTAATCTAATATAGTTTTTATACTAAATTTAATATAATATATTTAATATAAAAATATAAATTGGTGCAGGTAAAAAAAAGGAGGAGATGGGATTGTTCAATCCAGACTAACCCTGCCTTTCATCTTGGTATTTAGATTTTGTCTAGGTGTCCCCCTAATAAAACAAACAAACAAAACAAACACAGGCCCCTCTCTCTCTAGCTATGACTCAGGTCTACAGCCTTTAGTCTCTGCTACAACTCTTTATTTAGCGCCTGCTCTACTCTGTTCCCCTTAACTGCTGAATAATAGATAAGTGACGACCATGATGCGATTGCCGTGTAGGCACTTTAAATGCGAGTGTGTGTTTTTATTTTTGCCCCAGGAGAAGCAGCGTGCCTCCCACTCTGCACCTACCTCTGCAGCCATGTGAGTGTGTGTGATTTCTGGCCCTCTGTCTCTATCCTCTCTCAGGTGTTGCAGCGCCCCCCTCCCCCTTCCCACCTCTCCTTTGGACCTCTTCTTCACCTCTCCGGCTTCCCTCCTCCTCCTCCCAGCTTGCTCCCTTTAGCTTGGTAACAGCGAGGGCATTAAACTTTCATGACTGCTGTCTTTTTGTAGCACGCTCTTCTTCTCTCCTCCTTCACTCTCTTTCTTCCTTCCTCCTCTCCTATTTCCTCGTTCCTTTGCTTGCCATTTTTCTCCTTCCTCCCCTAAGCCTCATTTTCCTTCATTTTCATTCTCTCCCTCTCCCCACTTTCCTCCCTTCCTATCTTTTTTTCTTCACCCCCCTCTCTCATGTTTACCCAGCAGTGAGTGCTGCTGGAGGAGAGCATAACGAGGAGGTTTGACACTCCTTTATGGTTTTTAACATTGGGAAACTCAACAGAATTTCAAGTGACTGTAAATTTAAGCAAACCGTTTCCCATCTGTCCCTCACTGCTTTTGTGTCGTCTATTTGCACACTTGAAAGACTGTTCCGTGTGTTTGTGTATGTGTGTGCGTGTGTGTGTGTGTGTGTGTGTGTGTGTGTGTGTGTGTGTAAGGGAGAGAAAAAGATGCAACGGGATGTGAAAATGGTCTCAGAAACATCCCCACTTTTTATTTCAAACAAGTTCTTTTCTTTCCTCCAAGTTCAGAAAACATTTGGAAGGGAGTGAAACCTCTGTGGAAATCGCTGATGAAATGATGGAAGTCTTTCTCATAATTTCCTCTTTCTCTGTCTTTCTCTGTCTCAGATTTGTTTTCTGGGTCATCATCAGTGCATGTAGTATGCTGTATGCAAACTTGCTGGATCTGCGTTAGCCCTCTCTTTCAAGTAGAAATAGAAAGCAAACAAACAGAGGCCGAGCTGTTAGAGAGGGAAACACAGAGCAGCGGGGAGTCAGATGTGAATCAGTCAGCTTGTGTACACGTGTACAAATCAAACAGACTATATTCTATGTACTACTGAAGTAGCGGTAACAGCAGTTGTAATTAGCCAAGCAATTGTGTGGCCACATTATAACAACTATCCAAAATGTTAGTTCATCTGCAATGCTAACAACTGCTGTTTTAACAAAAAGGAACAAAAATAAAGAAAATGAAACAGATTGTTTAAGTCAGTGCACGACTGAAAGGCAAAAAAAGCTGATCATAGTTACCATAGTTGCTATAACTATGTCCAGTTTTGGGAGTAACTAGTAAAAAATTATGAATGGTTTATGTGGTAAGCAGTTTTTCACTTAGTGTTTCCATACAAGCCTATTTTTATGTTTAACATTTTAATCAAACCTTTAAATGAACAACTGAACACAGAACCACAGCAACCACAGCAAACAAATCAGATGCTGCTTCTTTTTCAGTTTTCGCTCATTTCTTCACTTTTTCCCAATGCGCTTGCATTTAAATCCGGCTCCCCCGTCTCTCTGTCACTCTGTGTGTACCTGGCCTGTACCACTTTGGAGTGTCTGCCCCCCTTCCTTCTTTCACATAATGGTATTATCCTAGTCTGTCCTTCGCACGAAATATTCGGCTCTCCTCCATGGGAGTTGGCTCTTCTTGTTTGCTACAAAAACTCGGCTCTTAGAGCGAGCGACACATCACCAGAACAGAGCATACGTCAATGACAAACAGAAATGACATTGATACGTCAGACACAGCATGAAAAGGAGGAGAAGGGTTGGAGGGGACTTGCAGAAGAAGCAGCCAGGTCAAAGTTCAAAGCAGTTTAAATAGGGTACCCTGGATGAGATTTGCCAATTGGTTGCATATAAAGGAATCATGTGATTTATCAGCTGACTCCTCTCCATCAATCAGCTGATCCATCAGGTGATTGAGCTGTTTGAGATCAGTTGATGTAGTTGGGATGTGAGCTGAGCTTGACATCATGTCCTGCCTGAACTAACGCTATGCTCATTGTTTTTAAATTACAGTTACTAATTCAAATGTTTATTACAGAGGGGTGACATCCGAATCAGGGATGTCAGTGTCAGTTCACCCCTCTTAACCAGTAACTAAGGTTGCCACCTTTGGTGTGTAGAAATAAGGGATGTAGTGGCCCCATGCCTAGGGGAAAGAAATCAAGAGGGGGGTCTGGGGGTCAGACACTTAATTTCCTGCATTCTGGCTATTTTTTATGCACTACTTTGTTTTTTCATGTATCAAGTTTGAAGTCCTATGCTACTCTCAACATGAATCTAGAAAGGAAAAAAGAGTCAATAATAGTAAGAAGTTGCATCAGTCATATTAGGGATTATAACATCAAATCTCAGATATTTGGAAGAAGCAAGACAAGGGAGGCTTTATGCAGGAATCCTGAAGAACCCCTTTTAAAAAAAAATTAAAGAAACTTTCCATAGCCTGCATTTTAAGACCTCATCACCACTTTGACTTCTAACTGGTTACATCAGCGACACGCTTTACCTTACATTTACCACTTCTAACTTTACATTGACTGAAAGCAACTGATAGCGCAACTAAACAGTCTAAAGTTCCTTATAACTCCTTGGACCATTGTGTGTCCATGCAACATAATTCAGACAGATGAGGTAGGCATAATGGGATAAATTGGTGATTATGTTAATATTTTGCAGTCTTCACAGTATTGTCCAAAATATTACAGTGCATTCATAAGCTTAATTAGGCTAGCCTAACTCTATCTGTGGACGTGGTGCTACAGTGTTTGTATGTGCAGAATACAGCATAGTCTTATGTACTGTTACGAACTGGTATTGCTTACAATGGCTAACCTTACTTTAACTGGTAATGCTAACAACATATTGGTATTCCAGCTTGTTGTAGTGTAACGTGATCAGCTCAGATGTGACATCACTCACAGCTCTAACCTCTGAGGCAAATGCAGTGTACTAACAGTAATACAGGACTGTCAGCACCTCTTCATTTCAAAAGAGCAACTGCCAATGGGAAAACACCAACTCTTACTAGCCTCAAATGCTGCAGTCCAGCCAAAAACACTTGAGTATTTTGAGAACATCAGCCTATGCCTGGTATCAGAAAAGTCACAACTGCATTTCTGTGTGATTAACTAGGTTTGACAAAAAACATAAAGGTGCACTCTGCAGAATATTGCAGTGTACAAGAGTTATAGTTTAACAGCGGTTAAGTGTGGCGTCAGTAGGAATCCAGTTTAAAAACAGACATGGGACAGATGGCGTGTGGCCAGTCATTGAATTCATCAGCATTCATCAGAAGCCCACGTCGCTCGTCCCGAAAGTTGCAGCTTAATCTTCAACCACATTCTCCTGGAGGCGACATCGTCACACTGAACGTGGAAGTGGAGCAGGCAGGATGAAAGAGACAGAGATGGAGTGTAGGAGAGAGACTGAGAAAAGAGAGACCACCTACGAGGCGGCTTGATGATGTGCTGTATCTGTCTTTGTCACTGATTCTGTGTGTGTCTCAATGTATGTGTGTGTAATACATTATGTTTTGTGAGGACATTGTGAAGTGTTAGGAGGTGCTGCTGTACTCAGATAAAATGTGTGTTTTGGATGCGTGGCTCAGTAGGTGGTGTTTGTGTACGCCGTCTCATAATTGCTGGCTGTCTTTGTTTTGCGTCTGCTATGATTGTGTGTGTGTGTGTGTGTGTGTGTGTGTGTGTGTGTGTGTGTGTGATGAGAGGCAGCAGTGTGTGGGTGGTGAGTTAAATGAAATGCGTGAGTATTAAGTTTAAGCTGAGGTGAGAAGGCAGAAGCCTCGCTGCTTCTCTTCCTCCATCATCCATCTCTACCTTGTTGCATGTCTATCCCTTACTCCCTTCTTTCTCTCCCTCATTACTTTCCTCTCTCACATCCAGTCTTTCCTCTCTGTCTCTGACGAGTACACACACACACACACACACACACACACACACACACACACACACGCTGTAAAGGAATTATGACTGATCTGCGCTGAGTCTTTAGCTTGTCTGTCTTTGAACATCAGTGCCGTTGCTTTTGAAGCTCCACTTTGAATTATTGCATTTCTGTTTATGCACGCACAGATAAAGGCTGCCTAAAGCTGCACTGTTTGGCTATAATCTCACTATGTTCTATACAGAAAGAAGACATACATAAACTGTGGGGAGTAGACACATAAATACGTACATGTGCTTGCAATAAAGTAAACCCAGACAGAGAGTTTGGCAGAAAAGAATAATTCAGTTTTATTACAATGATCTTCTTAGTTCTGGCCATTCTTCCACTGCCACAGCAATGTCTGACATGGCAAGTAACAGGAGCAGGCAGGCGGTCAGACAGGTTGTTAACAAGCCAACAGTTTATCCAGGTTATGCAAACCACAAGCACATCTTAAGTGCTGGTAGCAATACCTAATTGTACAGCAAAAATGTGTATGTACTGTATATGGTTGGTCAAAGTTGAACCAAGAACATGGTCTGTAAACTATGATGGATGTTTATACAGGCAGTTGATCATTATGTTATTTTTGGTATACTGAACAAAAAAATTAGCACTTCTGTGTTTGCTCCCATTTTTCACAAGTTTAAGTTAAATATTTAAGACTTTCAATGCACTCAGTAGATACATTTCTCTCAAATTTTGGTTGCAAGTTTGTTAAAATCCATGTTTGTGAGCACCTTTCTTTTCCAAGATAATCCATCCACCTTACAGGTATGACATATCAAGATGCTGCTTAAATAGCATCTTTACTACACAGGTGTGCACACAACAGAGTGCAACAGATGTCCAGCAGAGCTGTTGGCCCTCAACTGGATGTTCATTTCACTACCATAAGAAGTCTCCAATATTGTTTCAGTGAATTTGGCAGTACATTCAACCAGCCTCACAACTGCTTAAGTTGGTTAAGATGATAAACTGCTCTCAAGACCCTGGTGGCGAAGATGAGGATAAAGATGAATTTCCCTGAGATGGTTTCTGATGGTTTATGCAGAAATTCTTTGGTTCTGCAAACCAATTGTTGCATCAGCTGGTGGTGGCTGGTCTTAGACAGTCTTGCAGATGAAAAGACTGGATACAACGCAGTTTCAATCTGAAGTCATCAAATACCGACACTTGGTTAGTGACTTCTGGCGTCAGACACAGACAAAAAAGCTGTCCTTTCACGTCGGCATGGTACGCTGTCAAACGGCACCTGGTGGCGTGAGCGGGAAACACAGTGAGATGACAACGTAAGTCAAGGGGGTGGAAGTCCAAGTAGGGCGGGTGGGAGGCATGGTGGATGGGTCCAGCAACCACCAACTTTCAACCAGGAGGCTGATGTCCACTTCCCATGAGATTGTAAAGCCAAACCACGTGCTTTCATTGCCAAAACTCAACCGCATGTTTTTGTTGTGTAAACCCAACCACTTTTAGATGTGAAGTGGAATGTCACCTCTCTTGTGGGGGGGAGCTGGTGCAGGAAGTGGAGTGGTACCGACTAGATATAGTTGGGCCCACCTCCAAGTGCAGCACTAGTTCTGGAACCAAACTCCTGGAGAAGGGCTGGACTTGCTTTTTCCAGAGTTGCCCAGGGTGAGAGGCGCCAGGTGGGAGTGGGGATAGTCACAAGCCACCGTGTGAGCACTGCTGTGTTTTGGTTCTCCCTGGAGAATGAGAGGGTTGCCTTGACGTGACTGCGGGTTGTTAAGAGAAGGTCTCTGACTGTTGTTTGTGCAGATGCACCGAACAGCAGTATGGAGCACTCGGTCTTCTTGAAGTCTCTGTCCGGTGTCCTGGAAAGGGGGCCGGCTTGGACTCCATAGTTCTTCTGAGGGACTTCAACGCTCACACGGGCAATGATGGAGAAACTTGACGTAGTTTCTCCACTTTGTTGCAAGGGGTAATTGGGAGCAACAGCTGGCCTGAGATGAACCTGAATGGTGTTTTGTTATGGACTGTCATACACTGACCATAACAAACACCATGTTTGAGAACAGATGGGTTCATAAGTGTTCATGGTGCCAGAACAGCCAAGGGCAAAGATCGATGATCAACTTTGTGGTTGTATCGTCAGATCTGCAGCCATGTGTCTTGGACACTCAGGTGAAGAGAGGAGCAGATCTGTTAACTGATCACCACCTGGTGATGAGTTGGATCAGATGGTGGGGGAGGCTACTGGACAGACCTGGTACTGGGTACCAGGCTCACTGCAATGAGCCATTCAGTCCCTATATGCCCAAAGTGAGAGCTGTGTAAAGTCAGACACGTTCTTGGAGGGTGTTCACGTACAGGATCTCAAGGTGTAGAGGGGGGAAGGAAGGGGTCCATATTGGGACCTTAGATTTGCATCTCTGCTCTCGTGACCTCCAGCATGCACTGGGGCGATTTGCAGCTGAGGGTGAAACGGCTAGGATGAAAGTCAGCACCTCCAAATCTAAGGTCATGGTTCTCTGCTGGAAACCAGCGGATTGCCCCACCCTGGTTGGGGCAGATTTTCTGCCTAAAGCGAGGCAGTTCAAGTATCTCCAGGTCTTGTTCACGAGTGACGGTAGAATGGAGCGTGAGATGGATCGGGTATTGGCTGATACTCAAAGCCACAGCATTGGGATCGGGATCGAAACTGAAAAAGCTGGATCGGTGCATCTCTAGATAATAGTATACATTTCTTATTTCCATATCATTTTTGTCAATGCCACAAGTAGCTACTAGAGAGAGGCTTCAGAGCCATTGGCTGCCTACCCCTGTGTTAGTTAATAATACGTGGCACAGAACATGATAAATGTCTAAGGTTGCCTTTACACTACCATGTCTTGATGCAAAATTCGGATTTGTTGCCTATATCCGATTTTTCCTGACTGCTGTTTACATGTTCTATTCACCTTATTTTTCACGGAAACACAGAGGCAAAACAGAACGCAGCCAGCTTCCGTTTTTTTTTGTCGACACTTCCGGTCCAGCACTCTTGACCACTGTGTAAATGTCCCACGGTATTTGCTACAGTGACATACACACATGGAAATGTTTACTTTACTGAAAGCAATTTTAAGGACTAACTTGAAATATTTGAAGTTAGTCGTTAAAGAATAAATCACCTGGAAAGCTGGCACTGCTGAAAGGTTCTCTGCTGGTACACTGGAGACGGGGATCAAGCAGTTTGTCTCACTCAGGATAGATTGTGCTTTTTTGGGTTCATAGTTTTTGATTAATGTGCGTTTTTTCGGCTTTCCTTCCTTTCCCTCGCTCATGAGCACGTAATCAAAAATGCGCTGTAGTCGTATTATTCATGACGCACAACGTGGATTGCTAGAAAATATCCGATCTGTCTGTTTAGATTACAGACCTGGTGGCAGATATCTGATTCATATCTGATATATTTCCACATATGAAGGAGGCCTGAATCTGATCTGACAATATCCAATATCATGCGTTTTTTTCCTGTTTACACGTTCATGTTACAGATCCAATCTGTGCCACTTGAGAGGACAAAATGAGAATTGGGTCACTTGAACCATGTAGTGTAAAGTAGGCCTAAGTGAGTGCTGAAAACAAGTAATTTATTATTATTGTTTTTTAATTGTAGTGAAAATGAAAATGGGACATTTTGATGTTTTACAGATATTTGTAGGGACTCTGGACACTTAGGTTGAATCAGGACAATCCTAGACAAACAGGGACAATCCCTGAAAGACTGGGACAGATATGAGAATTGTATTGCTCTTCAACACTAATCAAGAAAGCATATGAGTACATAGCGAGGGTGGTACAAGCTAACAGCGCTAACATCGTAAATGTGCAACATTTTTGCCAACAGTAGATATCAACCTAAAGCTAGAGATTGTATTGTATTAAGTATCTGTGAGTTGTTCACCACTTCCAAGCAGGAGAGAGAAGATATTCTTATCTCAGAGCCTTATAAGTGGACTACATGTTCAGTTGCAAGCTGATCAATGGCTTAAGTCCCTTGTTATTTTTGCTGCATGTGTTTTTCCATAGCAGGGCAGGTAAATGAAGTTTACCTGTGGGAGGTGAGCTGTTTGCAGAGCTCTTCATCTTACATCTGACTGTGGCTGTTCCATATTATTAGACTTGTCTTAAAGAAAAGCCAGTAATAAAGTTCCACTAATTCCGTAATAAACATATTTTAATTCCTATAGAGTCTTAAAAATAAATGTTAAATGATAAACTCCAAACCACAGAGTACTGACAGCTGAACAGACAGAGACTTTTAAAAACGTCTTTCTCTCTGGTCTCCTGCAGACAGAGGGGAGGAAAGTCGCACAACACACACGGCCTGTTTGATGAGGAGAAACAGGTCAGTTGAGTGATACGCCACCGCTTCCCTCTTGAGTGCGGGCGGCCCAGCTTTCGAACCTACTCCACAGAAGGAGTAGGTGCACAACTCGGTGTGGCACCCTGCGTCTAAACTGATAACAGAAACACAAATCGGCACAGCATGGCTTGACTGGATGCGGCTAAAGGTTACTGAGGAAAAGGCCCACAATATTGTACATGTACTACTACGGTGACCTCATTCATTTAACAGACTGATTTAGCGTAGCTCGTGCAACATATAGACTGATGTCGCACTGTGGACTAATTAACAGACAGATTAAATGGAGGAGCAGCTCTGTGTCTGAGTGTTGATGGAGAAACGGTGAATGAGTGAGTGAGTGAGTGAGTGGGGTGGAGCTGTGCGTGTGTGTGAGAGAAAAGATGAACCCTGGTGTGCGTTATGTGGCGCAACTTGACCCTACATCAATATAAACGGTATTGTCTGTATCTATATCTTGCTTGAAATATATTGATATACTGCCCAGCCCTAGTCTGTACCAAAGAGCAATGTGAAAGTCAAGAGCACTCACTCTGCAGCAAAATCAGGGGACAAAAGTATAGAGTGTGCAAGGGCTGACGTCAAAACAAAGTTTAGCATCGTGCTGGTTCCCGGAAGAGAAAGTGAATGTGATTTTTGCATTGCGTTTTGGATTATGTCAGAAAATAAGCTCTGTGGCTAACACAAGTCTATGATACTTACAGGTTTTGTTCAGTGAGATAATCTTCACATATGAACACCTTTCATACCGCATTTGAAGCTTAAATGCGATCACCTGAAATAAAAAGCTAACATTAGGCTTTAACGGACTACATGACTGCTCCACGGTCGCATGACTCTTGACGTCACCGCCACTAAGCTTTCAACTGATTTCGGCTGCTTTATTTTAAAAACATTGTATAATGGGGAAATCGGACTGTTTAAGCTATATAAGAAGCTGTAATGGCGGACTGCCAGCACTCTCGCCTGTTCGGGGGTGATGATGTTTAATGTCCCTGACAGGGTTTGTAGTCGTATTGAGCAGCTTGTTAGCAACCACCTTTTTTACGACATGTAAAAGCTTCAAAATTCACAAGTAGGGTATTTACGTATTGACGTATTTACGTATTGACTTTTAGACAAGAGAACCAGAAGTGCTAAAAGTGCTAAAGGAGTTCCGGGTTTACTGGCACACTCTATTGTACACTGCACAGCACACTGACCAGCAAAAAAAAAAAAAAGAAGAAAAAAAAAAGACTGCTCAATTTGAGGCAGTCTCAGGCAAAGATTCAAATCTCAGACCTTCAAGGGGCAGCCCTATAAATTTACCAAAATGTCAGATCACTCCCTTATATGACACCCCAAGGATGCATCCCTAAAAAAAGATTTTTTTTTTTCAATATAAAATTGCCTGTCATTTTCTCTATGCCTCCTCAGTAATGTTACCTCACACACAACTATGTTGATGAGCTTAAACTCCAGACGTGGTCTGATACGTTCATTTAACATAAAGAGAAAAGGGACACTGTGTAATCTACACACACACACACACACACACACACACACACACCACAAGAAAGGCACCTGTGAAAAATGCGATCCCAGCCATAATAAAGTGGACTTATCCTTTAATTTAATTTTAGCAGAAACTTTTGGCTGCTGCTTCTTGTTCACATGCATTCACTCATTCTGACACACACACTGGTATTAATTTAATCATTTTGGGTTGGCAGCATATATTTGGCCCCTGTTCGTAACACACACACACACACACACACACACACACACACACACACACACACATTGGTATTAAGTTATTTGGCAGGACATTTTGGCTACTAGTTTTTGGTATCTATGCAGACACACACACTTAGGAATTAACTTTGTCTTGGCAGGCAGGACTTTTTTTCTGCATGTACACAAACACACACATATATAAGAGCGCGCACACACACATGCACACACAATGGGCAGTAATCCCCCTGTACATGCCAGAGCTTTGGGCAGAGCAGGGATTTTCCTCTTCAAAGAGCAGACCACCCATCGCAGCCTCGGAACAATGGTGGCCGAACTCCGGAAGATTTCCTGTGGCGGGGTGGGAGTACGTGCACACACACACACACACACACACACACACACACACACACACACACACACACACACACACGCATGCAGATATTGTAGCCTGTGTTATGGATAAACACACACACACAATCATATGCATTTGCATTTGCACGTCAAGATAGACAAACAATATGCCTCTCCACAGACCCTCAGGATCATGTACATACCTGCAGGCAGCATGTGGCACTTTTATACACAGGCAGCCTTGTGGAGCTCGTGGGAGGACGGAGGTTTTAGTGATGACAGACAGACACACAGCAGATCTGGGATGTGTATAACTGGAGGCGGGCAGGCACTTGACAAAAGAGCAAAGACACTGAGCGAGAAGGGATTTGAAAAAGAACCAGAGAGGAATAAAGGGATGAAGGGGCAGAAGGAAAGACTGAAGTCCAGCTGTTTTCACTCCTGAATGCAGCCTCACTTTTAGGCAGCCAGGTCCTGTGTTTCCCCCAATTTTTGCACTCCCTCTTGCTCACTTGCTGACTTTATCTTTTTTCTTTTTGTCTTCTTCTTTTGTTATTTGTTTTGATGCGGCAGAAGACGAGGTGGCCATCCTCCCTGTGCAGCCGCCGCTTCACTCACAGACAAATTAAAACTATTTGTTGCTTAAAAGCAGCCTTTTGAATTCAAGACAAAAGATGGCGGGGCGACAAAGAGCGGCCCGCGTGTTGTGGGGGGGAATGTCAGCCCAAATGTTTAGATGCCCCCCCTTTCCCTCGCACACTTCCACCCACATCCTCTTCCCTTTTCTTCTCTGTCTTTTGTCACATGAAGCAACACATTTATTCTCATTTGATGCAGAAATTCTTTTTGTTATTGATTTGTTCTTTGTGCACACGCACAATAAGAGACTGTATTGCAGAATTTCACTCACTAAAAAAGAATCCACGGGTTCAGCTTGAAAAAATTGCATGCACCTTTTTAAGTAGTTCCACCTCTAATACTATTCTCTCTGATGAGTCTTTAATAATCTGACAAACTCAATTAGTTAAGTACAACAATCATGATTTGCTCAGACCTCGAAAAGCTTAATTAAGTTGAACCAATTTAATATTTAGTGGTCAGATTATCTTATTTAAGATATTCTAATTTATTTACTTTCATTCCATCCTACTCAAAAATGTTAAAAATGTTTTTGATGTTGCCCAACTTCTTACACACACACATATATACATATATATATATATATATATATATGTACATATTGAAAAATACCAAGGGCTGAAAGAGGAGCTAGAAAGCATGTGGGGAGTAAAGGCAACAGTGGTGCCAGTGGTAATCAGAGCATTCTGGGACCCCCAAACTGGGAGGGTGGCTCTAACAGCTAAGATACTGTGCTAACCTCATGAATCTAAAAATAAAATCCACTGGTTCAACTTAACAAAATTAAGTTAACAATTTGCATGCATCGTTTCAAGTAGTCACAATGCTCGGGCATTATTTATCCAGTCTCATGAGTCCTTAATAATCTGATAATGATTTGCTCTGACCTCGAAAAGCCTAATTAAGTTGAACCAACTTAATATTCATCCACATGTTTTGGTGATATTTAGTGGTCAAATTATCTTATTTAAGATAATCTAAGTTATTTACTTTAATCCCATTATACTCAAACATTTTTGAGTAAAATGGGATTAAAGTAAGTAAGTTAGAATACTTCTTAAAATAAGTTGTCAACTGATTAAAACACTTTAATGTTACAAACATAGTTTTCATGTCATGTTCAATCATTTATTTTAAGCATTATCCACCAACTCATGAATAATTACTTAGACTGTTCTTTCTTTTTTGTATTGTTATAATTTTCATATTGACAGTGGTTGAATTCCTACAAGAAACACACACTGGCTGCTTTTAGTCAGATATGTAAAGTGCAGCTAGTTGGTATTCACACCTTGTCATCTTGCAGCATTTTTCTTTCTGGGGGAAACTTTAAAAAAATTCATCCATGAAATTGAAATTTAATTCTGCTAAGTAAGATCACCGTGTGTGTGTGTGTGTGTGTGTGTGTGTGTGTGTGTGTGTGTGTGTGTGTGTGTGTGTAGGAGGATAGTGGGGTATTTGTGTCCAGCTGGTGGAGTTTTATATTTCTCCCCGTGATTTATTTCTCTCAGTTTACAGTTGGCCGTCAAACTTCATGGGTGAAAAACTGCTCGCGTTGCAGAATTTCTGAGGAGACACAGATAGTGTTTATTTGTCGAAAAATTTATGAGCACTGTGTTGCCTTGCTGTCTGTCTTCCTCAGGCACACACACACACACACACACACACACACACACACACACACACACACACACACACAAGCATGGACACACATCCGTTCCCCTTACTTATTTTTTGATGTTTGTATTATAGGCATTTAGCTGATGATCTCATCCAAAGCAGCTTTCTTTCTTCCACGGCTTGTCTTTGATCATCACCGTGGTGCCTTCCCTTGGATATAAAGTGTGCCACCCCTGAGAGAATATCCCTGACCTGACATGGTGTAGAAAAGAGCTCGAAGACCAAAGGCTTCTCCTTGACCCATACGTTTCATTTTGCATGTTTGCTAAGCATGCTGCCTGAGGTCAGTCCGGTTTTCATCTCACACTCCAGACTCCAATCTTCAAAAATTGAAACAACAAGCTACACAAGTCTCCAGGTAGATGCTGCACTCCCATGCAGCTACTTGGCACCTTTCCTGCTGAGCTTCCACTGAGAAGCTATCACAGTCGTCATTAAGGCTGCAGAGGAAAGAAATGTGGTCTGATACATTTGTAGCATTTTTGAAGGTGATATGAGATGCATTTAAACAAGATTTATACATGCTGGAAATGAACAGCCTGAGATGGCTATGTGATAAATGCAAGTTAATTTTAATGCAGTCTTAAAACTGCATTATTTAGATATTTATATGAACAGAGGCTCAAATGATGAAGTGGAATGTGAGAAGGGTCATTCATTGTGACAAATCACAGAGAATTATCACTAGACTCTGCAGTTCCGTTCTGTATCACAAAGTTTTCTTTGTTTTTTTTCTTTTGACGTACAAATTTAGCAGTTAACTACAGAGCCAAATGCTTTACTTGGTGGAGACCAATGCAGAGCTAAAAGGAAAGTTCATACTTCATCAGGTGGACACAAGAATGACGACAAATGCGTGTTAGTAAGCATATCTCCTTTTCCAAGATAATCCTTTCACCTGACAGGTGTGGCATATCAGAATGCTGATTAAACAGCGGCATTACTATACAGGTGTGCCTTTGAATGATCACAGTATAAGGACACTCTATAATGTGCAGTTTGATCACACCACAGTAGGGCTGAACCTGACTAAGAATTTTCTTAGTTGACCTAGCTAGGTCTAGTTAGTTGACTAGTCGTCCGCAGGTTTACGATATTAATTCGATTTTGAAATTCTATATTTTGGGCAGGGCAACACAATAGTTTGAGTTCAAGGTCTGAGAAAGAATACTGTAAGTAACATTGTTAACACTTTGCTACAGTACAGAGAAGTACAAAACCGTACTAATGAATAGAGGCCTATATTTTATCTACAAGCGCACATCACACACTGAGCGAGCTACCTGTTAATTACGCTATCGGCAAAGCAATAATGATTGTGCTAAGTGGCTAATGGGCATGTAGCTACTTAAGTGTAGCTGATGTAATCCGATGATACATCATCTTTGTAGTCAACGAATGATGGGCAAATGAATGCCTGCAGTTTACATATCACCTTGCGTTTGTCCTTTACCTTCTCAAAATGATCCCACCCTTTGGATTTCCTGTCTGACATGTTATTAACTAGCTCGTGTAATAACCACAGGTACCAGCCCTGTAAATTAATGTGACTCCTGTCTGACTGCTTAGCATGGCCACTTCCTGTGTCTGTCCTTTCAAATTAAATTTTGCACATGGTCCATTCAAATGGCTCATCCAGATCCAGTTGGTCAAAATCGGGTAAAAATTCAGCCATGACTACTCCAAACAGAGTAACTCCTCGCGTTTGTAAGGTCAGTCCAGCAGTTGCTCCCTGCAACAACTCAAATCTCGCGAGACGTGAGATTTCAGAGCCAAACTTTCACTCTCTGAATGTTTTGACTTGCCACAACAAACATGTCCGAATTTGTACCTGATTTTGACCAACTGGATCTGGATGAGCCATTTGAATTTGATGACCACCCGCATTTATTTGAACACAGAATACACGGACACACACATGTAGAGCTCATTGAAACTGAAGAGCGGATGAGGAGAGAGAGGGAGCAGTGTTACTTTGGTAGCACCTATACTAAAATTGCAACAGGCAGAGGAACATGTCCGAATCCAGCTAAAGGTAAACACAGATATTCATTTCTCCTTTCCGTTATGTTGTCGGATAATTATACTAACAATCCGAGCCTATCTGTGTGAAAAATGCACTTTTAGTGGTCGTATTTTGACGTTGTTTGATGTCTGAGTGCCCTATTATTTAATATAGCGCGCGCTCACGGGCTGCAGGCAGGTCAGCCCTAGCTTCGTACTGGAGAAATGTCAAATATTGAACATCACTAATTTAGACAAAAGTAGATCAGAAAATAGGGCCCAGGTTGAAATAAACATTAGTTCCCCTTTAAACCTGTGAACGATAGCAGCAAAAACAAAAGTGCTGCATTTAATTTTTTGTTCAATGTATATAAGGTTGTAATCTATCAAGAATATATGGTGTATCCACTTACATTATGTTCTTACCCACCAATAACAATACAAAGATTAATGAAAATGTGTCAATATTTTAATAGATTGAGACCAGCTTGTTGCGAGGTTAGTCTGGACTAACATAAAACGTGTTTCTACATCTCATCCCTGCAGCTGCTTCACAATAAATACCTTCAGTAATGCTTCTTTGCTTCTTGCTTTGATTTTGTTAAGATTTCCACCAGCTGGAAGGCTTTTATAGTAAAGCAGCTGCAGGCATGTGACATACAAAGCACAAGGAAATGTTTGTGGTAGCCTGAAATGCTAATTTACCGTTAAATAAAAGTGAATCTTAATTTCTATTTGTACACTTTTATTCAGTTGAAGGTTTTTTAGTCAGGCATTTTACTGTGGCAGTCTCTGAATATCTCCAAACCTTTCTTTTTTTAAAATCTCGTACAGAAAGTTTTGCATGGATTGGTGCCACATGAGGTCTTGAATTACTGAAATTACCAGTCCTGTTAGGAGCTGCACAAAAGCTGAACATCGTTAAAATCTTTCCAGGTATTTTGTGCAGTGCATTCTAAGTTTTTTGGGTCCAAAAATGTCATGTTTACTTGCCTATTTCTGTATTTCCTTTCCTATTAAATTTCTCAATATTTGTGTGAAAAATAGAAAGAGGTAAATATTGGTCTTCAGGACCCACAATGCAGAGGCACATTGATGATGCAGCTTTAGACATTCAGAGAACATGGGGAGATTTTATGCATTTTTTGGTTAAAAAAAAAAAAAAAAAAGACAGCCCCATTACCTTCAATACTTTGAGAAAGAAATACAGGCGCTCTGCAGGCTTTAATAGGAATTTGATCGAAAATAATGATTGAATTTTTATTTTAGAGCAAATATTCCTTCAACCTTGGTTTATCTGGGAACGTTACTTCAAATGCCAAAGTCTGACGAAAAGCAATCTAAAACATCTTTTGATTGTGCGGTGGCGTGTGTGTGTGTGTGTCCGTGTGCCTTTTGTGGAGGTGCAGCCCCTCATTTACGGGGCTTTTTTGGTGTCTGCTTGACAACTAAACACAAGCCCTTCTGCCAAACAAATGGGAGCTGTGTTGGGGAGAGGGGGCGTCCCCGGCCCAAACTGCAGAGACGGGCACTCTTTGACAGCTGCTTTCATCTTGTTATTATTCCTCCTTCACACTCAAGGATTTTTGGGCTTCCTAAAGTATTTCTGTCGCTCTCTCCTTCCTCTCCCTCCCTCTATCCCCCCACTCTTTCTCTCTTTCTGTCACCGGGCTGTGATTGGCTGTTATGACAGGGCCGTCGCCGGGCTGTCAGCCTCTTCTAAAGCTCAGTTTAATTACTCCTTTTCACTAACATGACACGTTCATGCACAGATGCATGCAAACTCGCACACATGAGGGAAAGTCACTCACAAACACACATGCTGACACACAAACCGATGTGCTCAGCTGCACGCCATGCCGTCCTAGCAGTATTTAAAAAAAAAAAAAAAATCCATGGTGATTGAACTCACCGTCAGCCGCTCTACCTGACAAAGCAGACCCCCAGATGTTTGTCAGTGTTGGCTCTCTGTTTCCTCAGCAGAGCTTTGAAAACATCATGTAGATTTGTGAAGGGCCGGCCGCCGCTGGGTTTGATGGGCACAGATCGATTGTGCGCCCTGCTGTGCAAGGCTCTGAATAGCCAATTAAAGCCATTGAGACAGAGGAGAAAATGGGGGGTGATATGACGGAGTGGGTGTTTGATTAGAAGAGGATGATGAGAGAGAAAAGGGGAAAGATGCAGCGGCGGTTGCCATAGCCGGTAAATGTTTAATATTCTGCGTCGTAAACTTCACAATGATCACTCTTTCTGATTTCCCTCCTCATCATTCCTCCAGATAAAGATTCCTTGACGGATGCATTCAGCCATGCTTCCATAAACAGAAGACAGCAGTGCACTGGGTTGAGACCTTGACTGATGGAGGGAAGCTAAGACAGATGTACAGATTTGCTAGAAATGAAGGGAAAGACAATGAGAAAGCCATGTCGCATGTGAATGCCAAGAAGTCTGGGATGAGTTTCATATCCAGTCCTCAATTTTCCCTCTCCTCCTTGTCCCTCCCCACTCCGTCTGCCACCCGGCTCTCCTTCGTTTCCTTCCTCTCACCCCTTCCCCTACATCTCCCCTTTCCATATCCTTCCATTTTCTATTTCTATATATCCTTCTGTCCTTGTCTTTTCTCCTTTGCTTTTCTTTCATGCCTTTACCACTTTCACCTCCTGCTTCCTAATTCTGCTTACTAATTCTCACCTCCACTTCTCCTCCCCTCATCTTTTCTTCTATGCCCTCTCTATCCCCCTCTCTATTCCCTCACATAATTCAACCTCATACCCCCTGCTTTGTTCACACTCATCTGACTTTCTTCATCAAATTTTGCATCCTCTCTCCTTTCTCCTTGTCGCTACCCAATCACTCCCATCTTCCCTTTTTTCATGTTCCTTGCTTCTCCTTAAGTTTTTCTACCATTAATTTCCTCCTTCCCTCCCCACTTTCTCCCCATCTCTTTCCTTTTGTTCACCTCTCTACTTCCCCCTCTCCTCTTCTTCCAGGTACCCTGCCCTATGACATCAAGATAGTAATCGCCGGAAATCACGAGTTGACCTTCGACCAGGAGTTTATGGCTGACCTGATCAAGCAGGACTTCTACTACTTCCCTTCTGCCTCCAAGTTGAAGCCTGAGAATTATGAGAACGTCCAGTCGCTGCTCACCAACTGCATCTATCTGCAGGACTCTGAGGTCACTGTGCGGGGCTTCAGAATCTACGGCTCCCCCTGGTGAGTAACCTCTGCTACTGCACTACACACGAGCCAATGCCTTGTACTGCAAACATTCTTCATTGAGATTTCACTTTGACATTTATTGCCATCAGCTTCTAAGAAAATACACTCATATTATCAAATTGCACAATTTTGCCTTATGTTTTAAGGTTGCACTTTGCAACCTAAATTTCTTTCCAATAGTGGGAAATGGGAGAAATGGTCAGTGACACATTTTGGTAGCCATTGTTGATTAATCCAAATGTCTATGTCTGGAGTGCTTCTTTGCTGCTGCTTGGATGCAAGATCAGTAATTTTGTTTTTAGTTGTTTTTTTTTTTTCTGTACGCAGAAAACATTTACCACAGGTAAAAAACAACAAACTTATGAAAAAATCCCTCTTAAGGTCAGCACGTACTCATTGTCTTGTAGCACTGCACCCTTTGTTTGTGTCATTTGACGCTCATATAGCAGACATCAGAAATGTCATACAGATAGATGAGCTTCAACCCAAGGAAAGTAGGAGAATGGCAGATCTTGATGCATTTTCCCTTACACCAAAAACTATAGCTGCCGATCTTTTGGTGTGTGATGCTGTGATTATCATTCCTCCCCATTCCCTGCTGTATTGAGCTTGGTGCTTCCTTGTGGGGAGTGAAGATGATGTTCAACCCTCCCATAATAATCCATTATTGGTTTAAAATATGTGCTTTTCATCCAGATAAAGGTAACATCTTAACAAGTTTATATTACTATTTATCCAAACCACATGAATCCAGATATTGTGGGATGGTTAAACCGTCTGACTATGGTACAGGTTTATTGTGTCAAAAGATGGTTTTATAACCATTATTTTAGTTCCGTGTTAATATTTCGCATATTCCTAAAATAATGAGTGATTAGTCGAGTAACCGCATGGCAAATGAGAGGCTAGCAATCCAACACCAGAAAAAATGCTGGCATTGTATGGTTCTGCAAACCACTTATATGGTACATTTGTACGTTACTATGAAGTGAATACGTTGAAACTTTTCAATAGTACCGTAGTTAACGTGTGGTTAGGTTAAGGCACAAAAAATACTTGGCTATGGTTAGGAAAAGACCTTGTGTGGGCTGTAAATGTCTGGTTTAGGGAGCACAATACAGCCTGGAAATGCAGCGATGTCTGGGTAAAAAAAGACAACAACAACAACAAAAAACTTTCTAAGGCACTTTCCCAGCAGAAAACCCAACAATGGCTCAGCATTATTCCCAGTGGAAAAACAGTAAAAGACCACTGAAAAACAGCCACATGTGGTTCCTTAAAATCTGCTGGAAAAAAAGCAACAAGTCACTAGAACACAACTGGTTTTGTTGTTTGTTGGTCAGTGGTCTGATGCTTGGCAGGCATCTCTCCTACATGCCACACTATCCACCGTCCCCTCCACCTCCAGATGCCAAAGACAGCTCATACACAATGTTACTTTATAACCCTTTTCCACCCAAATTAGTACATTTATGCAAATTTCTTAAACACAGGATAACCTGCTAATAATAGGCTATAGACTTCTTTACCATTGTCAGTAGAGCAGAGGTGTGTACACTGCTCAAGTATGCCTTTTTGTGTGTGATAGGGTGTTTTTTTATGTGTCACATTTGATGTCAAGGGCAGGCTGGAAAACAGGTAAGTAAACAATAGAAAACAGCATGGAGACCTGTGAAAACTTAATGATGGTTACTTGCTTTTATATAGCTCTTGCTAATTCAGTCTGTCTATCAAATTCCGTGCCGGCTAATTTGGGTCATTGTTTGAGCACTGTTTGGGCGGAGATGGATGGTAATTTGTGGTGGCACGTCATTGCATCTCGCCAGTTAAGGGGCTAAAATGAACACATTCAGCTCCATAACTCCCGATTATAACTGGAGTTGATGAATACCTGTAGCTACTGCAGAGTCATTAGAATGCTGATTTAAACCTTTCACATATTATATTAAATGGTTAGATGTGTCCTTAGAAATGATTATTGAAACATATAGAATGTGGAAATGTAATATATTTGTGGTTTACAGAAACATATTTTTTTTCTGCTGACTGGGCCAGAGGCTAAGTTGTATTCCACTGTATAAAATCCGTACACATTGCACAATGAGCTGAGTCAGTAGTAGCCCAGCACCCCATTTTTGCCATGGGCCCCATTGCAGGGTAATACGGCCATGTCTTGATGCCAAAGTAAAAATGTTGATATCGTGACAATGTGCTCATACTGCTCTCTCTTTTACTTTATTTGTGCATCTTTGAATCACTGAAATTAATAATTTATTTGCGTTTTTATTTAACTTGGACTTACACTGCTTTCTATTTTTCTACCGCAACTCCACTGTGTGTGTGTGTGTGCGCGCGCGTGTGTGTGAGGGTATGTGTGTGTGTGAGGGTGAATGTGAACTGTAAGTGGTTAGGTAGTGGTCCATGATCTTCTTTATATGTGTGTGTGTGTGTGTGTGTGTGTGTGTGTGTGTGTGTTTTGGGGACAGGCTCCCAGGGGCAATGTTTCAGTGTGTATGTGTGTTTGTGTGTGTGTGTGTGTGTGTGTATGTGTGCCCCCAGTGCTGGGTAATTGGTTTGCTGTGATAGCAGGGTCCCCTGAGTTTATTGCTCAAGCCACTGCAGAGCACTGCCTGAGGTGGACCGACAGGAAGATGAAGATAGAAAAGAAGAAGGGACAGACAAGGAGAGGGAGGGAGAAAAAGTGAAAGGGGCAGGAGACAAAGGAGTGATATACAAAAGAAGGAAGAGCTGGTGACGGATGAAGAGAAAGAGACAGACAGACAGAGGGAGGGAGGGAGGGATGGAGATTTAGGAGGAGATGATTTTATTCAGATTCACCGGCTGGCCCTGGCTGGTGTAATGGGCATATGAGGTGACGAGTGTGTGTGTGTGTGTGTGTGTGTGTGTGTGTGTGTGTGTGTGTGTGAGAGAGAGAGAGAGAGAGAGAGAGAGAGAGAGAGAATATCTCTGTCTGAATGTGTGCTGTGGGTTTGTGAGTGTGTGCACTAGTGTGTGCTCTCACTTGCTTTGGACTACATGCTGGCATGCATGTGTGTGTGTGTGTGTGTGTGTGTGTGTGTGTGTGTGTGTGTTTGTGTGTTTGTGAGCCTCGGGTTGTGTTCCTGCAGCGCAGAGGGGCTCCAGCTGGAGGCTCCGTGTGTCCCCCCCTCTGCACTGTCTGCTCCCCTCTTCCCTCTTTCCTTCTCTTTCCTTACCTCCTTCATCTATCTGTCTCTGCTTCCTGCCATTCTTCATTCATACCTTCTCCCTCTGTCCCTCTCATCTGTCCGTCTCTCCTTGCCTTATTCAATTATCCCTTCTTCTATCCTTCTTTCTTCTCCTTTTCTTCCATATGCAAATATCTCCATCTCCTTTCCTTCCTCCATCAGTAAAGTCCTATGTCCTTTGCTCCCTAAACTCTTTCACTCCTTCCCGCCTTTTCCCACCCCTGTCCCTCACCTCCCCAATCACTTCATGGGCTCTGCATGTACATGAATGACACACACAGCAGCCACCTCCTCCACCACATACTCCACTCTCTGGCAGGAGTAGTGGGACGGTGCCTTTTTCCAGTCCCTCCGTCACCATGGCGATGCCAGGCTGGCGCTGTTTTATGGCCCGTGGATTTCTATAACCCCCCCCACCACCACCACTATAACCACTATCACCATCACCTCCACCACCCCGAGGTGCTACCCAACTGTCTGTCTGTCTGACCGCCTGATTATCTGAGGGCTTATCAGTTGTCCGTCTGTCAGTCTGGACCTGAACTAATAGGAAGTGACTCTATTTTGACTCTATTTCTTTCACAAGATGCATCATGTCAAGAAGACCTGTCATGGTAATTGTTGTTATTTTTTGACTTATAATATGATATAAAGACATGACCTTCATCATTTTGCTTACCTTGATATTGACTTTTTTGTTGACACACATTTCATCACATAAGAATGTCACCAACATTTTAGCCGACATGATGCCAGATTAAACAGTAGGGTTTTCTCCACCATTTTAAGACTTGGGTGCAGAAATCCTTTTTTTTTCTCTCCACCCTGTGTACTTGCTTGAGTCCAAAGGGTAAAAAACACTTCAAAGACAACACAGTGTAGCTTACCGTTAGCCTGCAACTGCACTTTTAAAGTGGAAGTGCAACTGGCTTTTTCAAAAGGTGTATCTGCATTATTGTGCTATTATATTATCATTATATCAGTGGCCTAAAATGGTCTCAAAATGACAACAATACTGTTTATTGCAAGTAGCATTGAGTATGGTTACGTTATGTTACAAACATGCTTATTTTACCCCCAGACTATTTTCTTTTAAAGCTGACCACAGAATATTGGCTTTTACCGAGGAGAGTGGGGTTCATGTCTTATGTGAAACCAAAAGTCAGTGGTGACATTTTAATTAAGGTACTTAAGTTAGTCTATTACATCATGTAGGCAAGGTTACGTTATGTAACAAATGTATTTAAATTAACTAAAACCATGACTTTGTTGTACCGACCTAACCATGTAGTTTTGGTGCCAAAACCAAACAAAACCAAAAGTGAACCCTGACAAAACTGCTCTTGATACCAACTCACTCTGACGCTACTGGTAGGTGTAGCAGGCCATTTATGAGCCTGATAATCACTGATAAGGCCAATCAATCAAGTGGTAACTACCAAAATGGATGGTAACTGTAGTAATGTGATGAAAACAGGAAATAATTTAAGATTAGGAACATGCCATTTTCACTTTACATAGAATATGATACTCTTCTTGGATATCATCAGGGTTTGTTAGCATTTTACCAAATCCATACTCAATATCAAAATCGTCAGTTAATCTGTGTCCTTCCAAACCCCTGACATAATCTATTTAGGTTTGAATTTCAACATTTATAAGTAACTAAAGTTACTCAATACACACACATGCACAAGCAGGACCTATACATACACTAGATGGGGAGATGTAAGAGCAAGGGGGCTACTCATGATCAAGCGCCCCGAGCAGTTGGAGGTACAGCGCCTTGCTCAAGGGCACCTTGGTGTAGACATCTATGTTCCCCTCAGGATGAATTTTAGTAACTTTGGTAATCCTCTTACTTTTCATTTAGTGCCATCATCAAGTCAGTTTAATTTGTCCAATACTCTGGTTTATGCTGAAATACTTTTAAACTTTAAAACATTCAAATCAGCCTCAGCTGTACTGTATGTTTAGTGCTAATCACCTGTGCCAAAGAGGTTATGTTTTCAGTTTAGATTGTTTGTTGGCAGGATTACAGAAAAAAAACCTTAAAAAAGCCTACTGGCTGATTTTTATGAAATTTTGTGGAAGGGTGTAGAATGGACCAAGGAAGAACCTATTAAATTTTGGAGCAGATCTGACTCACTGGCTAGCAGAGGGTCCATTAACCAGAGTCCATTAACAGCCAAAATTTAATTTTAGCTGTGACGGAATTGCGGTCAATCAACTAAAGCTGATATAATCCACTGCCGTCATTTCAACTGGCAAAAGTGACCACATGAGTAGCCAGAAAAGAGAATCCTGCTAACCTGAATGTTTTCTGCTCTGCTCACTGTGAATTAAAAGAGAGGGGAGAAATATAAGGTTCAACAAGAGAGGAAGGGAGGGATGGATGAAAAAAGAAGGAAGGGGCCAGTAGTCTGTCCGTCTGTCCGTCTATCATCCTCTTTTTTTCTGTTTCCTGTCTTCTGATTGGCTCTCTGTTTCCTTACAGCATGTCTGTCTCTCGCCTCCTCCTATTCTCCATCTCCTTGTCTGCCACTGTCTTCATAGCTTCCTGACTCTTCTTCCTCCTCCATCCCTCTTTCCATCTGGCTTCATGGGCCGTTTACTCGTTTGCTCTGCCATCCCTCACTCCTACTTCATCCCCTCTGTTTTCTATCTCTCGTTCTCCAACACAGAGGTAGTGTGATGCTGTGTGCCTCTCAGCGGGCCCTTCCAGTCCATCCCACGCCTGAATCGCTCTCACACACACATGCAAACACACACACACACACACACAAATATATATACCACATATACCCATCCTAACCCCCTCACCATCCCAATATAAAATTAGATCGTGATTTCTCAGTTTGCCTCAAACCTTCCAAATTTGTCACTGCATGCATCGGCGGAGCAGAGGGATGGCGTGGGGGGCGCTGCTCCGCTCCTTCTTCTTGACGCTAATGTGAGTTTACAAGTCATTTGTCACGGATGTATCGCACAGCCCCCCTCTGTCTTAGAGCTAAAGGGACAGGGAAGGAAAACTGTACACAAAACTCGCAGCCCCTAACACTGCAAAGAATCTCCACACATATAAAGCAAAAAAAGAAAAAGAAAAAAAAGCGTGCACAAGGTGTATGGCTGCAGTCTACGACATGGCTGCATACAGACTGACATTGATTAGACAATTTTGATGATGTAATTTGGCATCATCAGGACATACGTGGGGGAAATCAAATTCACAGCAGGTCATGCTGCACTTTAATGCTTCTTTTGGGTACATTTTTGTTCTCTGTTGTCACAAAGAGCTCACAAAGAAATGACTGATTATGAGGATTTTTAGTATGCTGACAGTGAAAATCACTGCTCATTATTAATGAAGACAGACAGGTGGAGACAAGACAAAAAGGAGTTGTCTTGTAGAGCAAAATGACAGCAAGTTATTACCGTGATGTCACACTCTTTTTAGAGCTCAACACACCACTGTTTAAAATTCTTTTGACTGTCTGACTGATTGAACCACAACACAGTCTGCTTTGAGGTCCAGTTGTTTGGTCCACTCTGGAATTCTGATTAAGAGCTTTCACATCAGCCTGAACAAACTAACCAGACAAATGCACCAGGGATCGATTAAACCAGACCAAACAGATTCAGGGTGAGAGCACCCTAAGGAATCACTCCAGCCAGACAAATCCTACAAATGCACCAGACTGCAAGAAACAACTGTGTCCTAATTTAATTCAACACTACATCCATCCATTCATTTTTATCCGCTTATAAAGGGCCAGGTAATGGGCAGCAGGCCAGGCAAAGAACAGCATTCCCGGGTCAGAACATCAACATTACATAATACCTGTAATTTAACACAGGTTTTAAATCTGCCAGTTAAGTAGATCAAAAAGTCAGACCTAAGTCTGATTTTCTGAGGGTGGTGTTGATGTGAACTATGCTACTACTGCTGCTGCTGCTGCTGCACAAAGTTAAACCAAATTTGGTATGGTGGTGAAAACAACTCAAAAACACCTCAGAGGATTAAAAATATACAGAGATAAGTGCTTTGTATTCGACATCGATTTGTTTGGGGTTTTTTTTAAATTTGATTGGCAGTGTCTTTTTGAATGTGATTTGTGTATACTGGCGCATATATAATTTCCTTTTAGCAGAAATTATGAACTAACTACAGAAACAGTAAACTCTGAAATTATTGTTTATTGTATAAAGGGTGAGGAGGTCAGACATCCAGAGGGAGCTCGGAGTAGAGCTGCTGCTCCTTCGCGTCGAAAGGGGTCAGTTGAGGTGGTTCGGGCATCTGATCAGGATGTCTCCTGGGTGCCTCCCATAAGAGGTTTTCTGGGCATGTCCAACTGGTAGGAGGCCCCCGGGATGACCCAGAACATGCTGGAGGATTATTTATCTCATCTGGTCTGAAATGCCTGGGACCCCCCAGAATGAAAACCTTGGAAAACCTTGCTGGGGAGAGGGACGTTTGGAGAAACTTGCTTAGCCTACTGGCCCTGTTACATGGCTCTCTGAACGCTCTCCAGATGTCTGAGCTCCTTACCCTTCAGAGAAAACTCATTTTGGTCACTCATATCCACAATCTCATTCTTTTGGTCATATTGGTTATGAAAAAAAAACTAATTGCCCCATGTGACAGATGCTGCCTAGCTGGCAATGAGTCCTAAGACATGCATGGAACATAAGAAAATGGACAGTGTACCAATACCATCGTATTTCAGGGTAGTTATTAACAAGCTAGCTAACATTTGGTAGCAGCTTTGCTTTCCATCTCCTTCATGTCAGACACTGCCCACATTCATCACATAGCATCAGTATCACCTTCACAGGCGATAGTCACGTGTGCATTCACTCATGTGAAGCTGTGTCAGTACTGGCTAGAAGCAGTTGTATTAATAGTAAATATGACTATTGAAGAAATATACCAAATATTTCTGTAGGTCAACCTACAAGCACCTGTACACACTGCTACCATAACTCCGTTCAGCATATCCTCATACAACAACACAGTTTGTATGATATCTAACAAATCAGTACCCCAAGAAGCACGTTACATACTTAATGTAAAGTTGCGTACTCAAAGGTATGTAGGCTACAGTGGCGGTTGCTGGTCTTTCAAACAGGGGACGCTCACTCTAAGTTTATATCATAAAAGTTGTCATATTGTAGCGAGGCAGTAACTTATAAAAGGAGCATTTAATTGAAGCTGTTTTTCCACCACACTCATACCATAGAGCCACAGCAACACACACCTCAAAGATTTTCAGATGGGTGAAAAGAACTGTTACTTTCCCACCCTTTGCACCAAATCAATCTGACGTGTTGATCTGCCCTGCTGTTTAACTCTAAATTCAAATTGTCTGCCATTATGTGCAGCTTGCTAGCTCACTCGCTAGCTGGGGCTGGTAGTGTGACCGCCTGTGAGTGCTTTGGGATGGTGGAGGGTTCACAGCAGCACCCGCAGCTCGTTGGGGACAGTAACTGCAGAGTGACAGAAGTCAGAGTCTCCAAACACGAGTACGGTCTCCAATAACACCAGAAAAACATGCTAGATTTGTCGCTAGTCGTTTTTAACAAAGAAAAAGTCACTAAGAGGATTGGAAAAGTCTCCACATCAACTCGGAACAACGGAATGAAACTTGAAAATCGCTCCGGTGGTGGTTTATATTTCAAGATCGCTGATTCGCTCATTTCGCTGTCAATCAAAAAGGGATTCAGCCTCAGACAGATCATCCAATCATCATGCAGAAGCCCAGCGTCCAGGCCAGCCAAGGCCCACCCACTGCCCCATAGACCCCCAGAGACGCTGAATGTCCGATGGGCGGGACAAAGCCGAGCATTTATCCAATGACTGTCTAGTTTCGCTGCAGTGGAACAACCCACTCTGTGCTTCTCCATTGAACTCTTTGGACGCTGAGCTTCTACACTGTTTAATGCACTGTGACGCAACGGGAATGAATGAGAAGAAAGTCGCGTCAGTGACCTGTGATAAGTAGCTGATTCTGAACAAAAGTTGAACGCATTCTAGCGCATATTTAGTCAATGAAATGTAAACACAACAGTACATATTTGACCACTTAATTTTTTGACATTTTAGGGGAAGCTGAGCTTCCCTTGCAGTCTTAGAGCAATCGCCACTGGTAGGCTAAGTTTACCCTAAAAACACAGTTTGGTGTCTTTAAGTTTAGTCAAGTACAGTTATGTAGGTTAAGTTTAAGAAAAGAATAATGGTGACTTCATACCTTGACTCACAGTTCACTTGGTTTCACTTGTTTCCAAACACCAGTCTTCCAAAGTTAGGGTCAGGATTAGTTAGGTACCTAAAGAAAATTAACATAGGTTAGATTAAAGGGAAATAAAGTTGCATAGCTCAGGTTTAGGAAAGGAAACATGCTGACAACATGCCTTAACAGGACTCAAAGGTCACTTGGTTTCACATGGTTCTGAACACCAGTCTCCCAAGGTTAGGGTTAGGGTTTGTTACATACTGGGAGCCAGTGGATACAGCCATCAAAGGATATCAGGCTACACCTACTTGAATTGCTTTACCTGTTGGAAGAATAGAATCTGTGTGGCATGATGAATGAATATTGGGCTGAATCTGCAATGACAGCTGTCACAATACAGGTGCTATTATTCTTCTTCCCACTTGAATTTAAAGGGACATTGTGTAACATTTTCAGTTGTTTATTGGCAAAAATTGATGTCTGCATTCATAAATATGTCATCACTGGTGTACTATTACCTCCACCAATAATCTGACTTATTCTTGTAAAATGAGAATTTAGGATTTGTTTGTACATTGTGCGGGTAAGTCGTCTGTGGGGTTCCATTACATTTCGCCATCTTGAGAATACACCCGCCAGCAAGGGACATACAGCACCGCCTTCGGCGTTTTCGTTGAGAGCCAGGCCAGCACTGCGTGACTGAGGAGCCGAAGGAGAGGAGCAAGAGGCACTTCAATACTACCCTGGCAAATTTGAGCAAAATGCAGGATCATGCATATGCAGCATCATGGGAGACGGAATCCTTGTCACCAAGAAAGCGCAAAAAACGAACGTAAAAAAACGAAGGCCCACATCGGGGTAGCCTTTCCCAGGTAGAGAGAGCTGCTGAGGGAGAATGGTAATGCAATCACAGGCCAGCGCTGTTAGCCGCTGTTAGCGGCCAGTCGCTAACAGCCTCATCCCTCTCCTCGCATCACTGTGCCGCTGTTAGCCGCTGTTAGCCGCTGTTAGCGCTGGCCTGTGATTGTATTACCTTTCTCCTTCAGCAGCTCTCTCCACCTGGGAAAGGCAACCCCAATGCTGACCTTGTTTTTTTTAATTCACCGGTCATGCTGCCTTTTTGATTCCCTTTTGCACTTTCTTGGCGACGAGGATTCCGTCTCCCATGATGCTGCATAATACATGATCCTGCATTATGCTCACAGAGTGGGACTTTGTTATGCGGCAGTAGTGCCACTGGCATCTAACAGCTGTTAGCGGTGCAGTAATGCGAGGAGAGGGATGAGGTGTGTGAGGTTTGAGCCACTTGTCAGTTGTCAAAGGACAAGACGTGATTGGTTTGTTTCAATTTACATCCGCCCCAACAGTCCTACATTGTAAACACAGCCAGCATGGTGAGGAGGGGGTTTGTCAACTCGCGTTGCGTGTGTCTGTGTAGGAGCCTGAATGAATATTCGATGTAGTATTGGATGACATGGTGTCATTAGTGTTATCATAGCTTTTTGGTACACAGCGGCTACAGTTGTTGCAATATGCGTTTGAAACAGCGCCATCTGTTTGAACGCAATATATGATTTCAAGGTTAGATGGGAGAAATTCCTACACACTGTGGCTTTAATATATTTATTTGAGGATTTTGAGTATGTAACATAGGTACACTACTGCTGTGGTAGTATTTGTCATGGTAATCACTATGTAAGAATTTTGATCTTGTTAACCTGTACTTGCAATTTTTTTTTTAAACTATGGCACACCAGAGTCTACCGAAGTCTGATACAAAATTAGCCTAGCATTAGTGACATAAATAAAAGCTCCATTATATACACCTACTTTAGGGAAAAAATCAATTAAGTGTATTGGTGTGCTGAGGCTTTGATTTATTTGCTGAGCAAACACAGTCCAGCAAGTCCAAATCTTTTCCAGAAATAACAGTAAACAACAGGAGCAATGCAACACATGAAAAATGCTCTGTGGCTATATTTAGGCTATCATTTTTATGGGATATCAACTTCCTCCACCAAAGAAAACGTCTTACATTTACTCTCTCAGTGGGCCTTTAAGACTTATTTTCCTTACACGAACAAATAATGATGCCAGTGGGGTGAGAGATTCCCAGTTGTTCCCAGTGTATTACCCATTATTTCACTCTTTTTTTTAGAAAGTAAAGTGTAAAAGCATCCTGTGCTGCAGATATGTTCACTTGTAAAATTAAAGGATACAGCCATGTATGACTGTAAATGACAAGTTCAGATGGAGAATTTTGGCACAACTGTACAGCATACTGTAGATGAGAGCACTCCAGCATTGTCATAGCATTTTTTAAGCATAGAATTAGAAGGTATTATCTGTCTCTCATTTCTTCATTAAAATTGATCTCCATCTCTCTATTACTGGACAGAATAGTGCTTTAAAAAAGCAACTTTTGAAATTAAATATTCACACAGAAAGTACATAATAGTTTCACCAGCTGGTATCACAGATCTTGGATGCGCAGGATCTCAGAACTACTCTCTACTCATAATTTAGCAACTAAGATTCTCGGCAGCAGAAACCACTCTGGCAACCTCGGCAGATTACATCTGAGTCATTATAATAATGAGCTGCATGGCCGGGACACGCAGCTTTGCACATTCATGGATCTGCTCCTCTACGAGCACAAACACAGCCATGAGTATGAGCGTCTCGCTCTGTGCAATTTTTTCATCAGCAGCCAATTAAGAACAAACTCATGTCTGATAGGAATCGTCTTCTCTTTATTACAGTGATTCATTCTTTAAATACACTATATACACACTATATATATATATATATCACATCGGAATTTCAGGTAGTGCAGTACATTACCTAAAAAGGGTCCCATCCTGTATAGAATTTTTATAGCAGAAAATATGCTTAACGCTTGACTTGTTCAACTTTAAGATCCTAAAAAGTGCATTTATATTCATGGCTATGCAGGTGTACATTTTTACTTTGTCAGCTCTGACCGTATATGGCACTTAAATTATTTTCAGAGATTCTCCATAACAGAAAACTAACCGGCAGCAATTATTGATAATCAAGTAAGTAAAGCCAGAAACGTGGGCTTTGGGATTTATGATGTGCATTTTTCACTGTTTCCCAACAATCAATCTGTTTTCAACTGTCATCAGATATATTGATAATGAAAAAAATTATTGGTTGAAGCCTTACAGTCAGGCTGTTCCCTGCACTGTTTTCCTAGGAAAAGTGATACACCAAAATTTGTACATATTCCACCTAATGATGAACCAGTAATCTGTGCAAAACCATGTATTTTGGAAGGCTTGGATCACATGACCAATGTGCTAAAGAAGGAGGCGTTTCAGGAGGCAGGGAGGTGCATTGGTCAGAAAATGCAGGACTTTCCCCAGCAGACCGGAGCCGTGTGAACTCTGAATAAACTTTGAATCATTTGAAGGTACGTCTTCTCCATGTTTCTTCTCCTAAACCTAACAGCCTATTTCCACGAGATACGTGTTGGTTGCGTCTACACTCCGGCACGGCAGCAGAGCCAATAGGATTCAATTCTAGTCAATGTGTGTGTTTCTACCGGCTGCGACTGTGCTGCGTTCCAGCTCCATCTCAGCTCCGGCACTTCGGAGCCCTCCTCAACAGATACGCAGGACTTCTATTTTTGCTGGATGCCAGAGCACAACGCAGCAATTTTGCACAGAGCAGATCGTGCAGGACAGGAAGTCGTGCACAGAAACAAAATAAAACATCTGGTTAATTTTCAAAATAAAATACATAGTGTGTACAGCGGATCATATTTCCCTGCACTACACCTTGAAAACTACATAATGGGCAGAGGCAGGCCTGAAGTCAACAGGTCAGAGGTTTTCAGACGTCATTTCACCCCATTAACACCATGGACGAGGAGATATAACCATAGCAGTGCACCGAGATGTCTTCCGGGGGAGCTGGACTGCACTGCACAGCAAACGCAGCCGGTGGGTATTGATGGACGGTGGAGCACGCAGCGGATAACCAGCGCTGCCGTTTCGTAATGGACACGCATCCAGCGGCAATCCAGCGTAACCTTCCCAACTTAATGTTAATTAGGTAACTTTATGTTCATGACTTAATGCCATTCGTTGGGCGCTAATTCCTAAGATATCATTTGAACCGTTGTATGAGAATGAAATGAAATGATATAATAATAACGTAGAGAAAAATTGACAGACATGACATGACATGACATAGATGTTTACTTACTTTTGTAAGTGATCTTAACCCAAACCATGATATTTTTAAGTGAGCCAAATATTTTTATTGCCAAAACCTAAAGTGTTGCTGAAGCTATTATTTTGAAAATATATGAGGTGGGCGTGAGAACGTGTTGATTTAAATGGTGCAAATTTTGAACTAATTATGATATTATGTAGAGCCAACTGATATGGCAACTGATATGGCACGGTGGTGTTAACACTGTCGCCTCACAGCAAGAGGGTTGCCGGTTCGATCCCGGGTGTGGGAGCCCTTCTGTGTGGAGTTTGCATGTTCTCCCCGTGTCAGTGTGGGTTCTCTCCGAGCACTCCTTCCTCCCACAGTCCAAAGACATGCAATTTGGGGACTAGGTTAATTGATAACTCTAAATTGTCCGTAGGTGTGAATGTGAGTGTGAATGGTTGTTTGTCTCTATGTGTCAGCACTGCGATAGTCTGGCGACCTGTCCAGGGTGTACCCTGCCTTTCGCCCAATGTCAGCTGGGATAGGCTCCAGCCCCCTCGCTGGAGTCCCCTCGGGGACTATTTTCAGCATTTTGTGCTCTAAGTGGCAGCGGGATGGTGTATGTAGGATTGAGTCAAAATAAGCTACTGTCTGTGTTCATGGTAATGATGTAACATGTCACCCAGTGCAACAGTGTGGCTCATTAATGTGTATTTATTAGTTTTTGGACAAGGATTGAGCTCTGTCACACAGAGGGAGATATATAGTATCACCAGCCTTATCCTTTTAAAATTTAGCCTATTTTCCAGGCAACAGCAGACGTGCAAAACCTTGACAAGAGACTATTTGGCTCGAGGGTCTTTGACAGATGCTTGGAATAATTGAATTTTAGGGGGCAGCCCTAATAACTTTGAAACTAATAGGGTTAGAGACTTGATTCCAAATCCTAGGGGGATGTTTTGTCGGGTCAAGATTTAAGTCATACTTCAAGAGAGCTGTTCATTGGTTGAGAGTTGTTGTCTTTGAGTACTTTTCACTGTTGAACTCAGGACGAAGGTTGAGTCAGTGGGTTGAGGACAGACAGACAGAAACAGCAAGAGAGGACAGGCAGGGGGCAGATGAGGAGAGCGTCTATATGCATCTATATGAAAGGGTTAAGTCTCTTTAAATGTTTATAAAGATGGTCTCTGAGGAATATAAGACAGGCGGGGAGACGGACAGCCTGTTCACAGACACGCACACAAACAGACACAGGGATAAGAGAGACAAAGTAGTCTGTTTGTTGATGGGGGATTTGCGCGGAGCAACGGGGGAGAGACAGCGAGAGACCCTTTTTTCTTCTTTAAATGAAAACGGCAGAAATGTATCGCTCCCCACTGCTCCGCGTGGAATAATTAAGGACGGAGATGCAAAAGACTCCTTAATTAGATTTTTTAATTATTGAGGATTCACTTCTCCTTCTATAGTGGCCCAATTAAGAAAGCTCATCAAAAACTAAAGAGATGAAGAGAGGCCTCCTCCTCTTCCCTGTCCCCCCTGTCTCGTCTTCCTCCTCCCTCTCTTCCTCCACTCTCTCATTTGACAGAAATGGACTACCTGCGCTCCGTTTGATGGCTTGTCCTCGCTGATGAGCGGGAAATGGAAGGGACTCTCGCCGACTTTAATTAACTTGCTTGTTTTCACGGCCCTGGTGAAAGTAAAGGAGAAAGGAGGGAGAGTGGAGAGGTGGAGAAGGAGAGGTAAAATGCGGCGGTGGCGTGTAAAGCTTTTTCTTTAATGATAATGAGTCTAATGATGGTGGAGATGGCATGAAGGTAAATTGACCGTCTTTCTCTCCTCTGAGCTGTTGCCGTTTGCTTTGTTCTCCCTCTGAAGAGGCAACTCTTCAGAGACAGAGAAGTTTGAGTGATGGAGAAAAAAAATGAATGAGTGACAAATCCAACTTCTCAAAGGACTCTACCGGTGCTGTTGCAGGTTTTAGTCCATTAACTACAAATTGTGTTTGGTTTACATTACTGCCAACCATTTTCTAAAGCATTCTATCAGATTTCAGACTGATTTCCTTCCTTCCAGGCAGACATTGGTTTCACTTCATTTCAGGGAGCTATGAAAATCAACTTGCAGAAACTGAGGTATCTAATCCATCAAGGCGAACATTTAGTGACTTTTGTTTTTCATTGTCATGATGTAGTAATGTGGTTGCAAACAGGGTGTCTGCCATTGCGTTCCAAGGACAGTCTGACTGCCAAAGTGTGAGAAATGGCCACTCAAAAGCCAGGAGTTAAATCCTGAAGACATGCAATAAGCAAATATTGATACTGTGCAGGGTTTCCCCTACATTCATTTACTTGTGGTGGCCCGCCACAATCAAAACATCTTTTTCTGGTTGACCTATTACATCACAGACCAAACAAAGATGTAAGCTACAGTTAGCTAGTGGCAAACTAGTGTCATGGTGGACAACTTTACAACTCTGTACATTTTGTCTGTTCAAAAATGTACAGCCCTGGATGTAGATTTCACGATGTTGTTATTGCCTTCTTCTGTTATGCATTAAATGCTATACAACTTCTTGGTCAAAGCCTGAGGCGAAAACTGTGGAGCATGCACAAAGCGCCAAGGCCAATTTGGGTTTGACTGACTGTATACATGCAGAAGTAATGTGATTCCCAAGCACACTGTTTGGGTGTGTTAGTCTGACTTCCAGATTCAGTTTAGTATGATTTGAGTCCAGCTAACATGTTTACATGTATTTTTAAAGTCCAGGTTTAGTCGGACTAACACAATAAATCAATTTTTTCTAATGTCATATAAATGTACTGAGTGTCGGAGTGCACACTGGGCATAGACAGAGCAGCAGAATGTCAGGCGCTTTGAAAGTGAAACCTAACCATTCATTCTGCTGGACCTAAAAGTTTGCATTCACTCACAGCAGCTGCTACTCTCATCCATCGACCTGATCTGATCAGCTTGACAGATCAGCAGATCAATTATCCACCCTGTGAGTCGCAAACTGCTGCTGAGGAAAAAGTAGGAAACTCATGGAGAGGACTGCCTTTGCTGTATTAACAGACCCTCAAAAACATCTGAGTTCAAAGAGGAGATACAGAATGATAAAAAGGAACACACAGACACTTAAAAGGAAAAAGAATTTGCTGTCTCCCCTCCAGTCATCAGCTATCGCCACATTTATACTCTGATTCTGTGTAAAACACTGCTGTGAGAATGATGAAGTGATTCTGGCCAGTTCTTGCTTTGAAGAGGTTGTAGTTTTGCTGCCAACTCTCAAATCTTGGATGTTTGAGTTTCATAAAATACTCAGCAGCAAAATTAAAGCATTGGTTATTTGTTCATTTTTTTACAAATACTAGTTTCCTGTACAATCATGTAATTGTGTGAATAATCACTGTCCTTTCTGCAGTGGCATAAGTAGTGTAATATTATAGTGCCGAAAAAGCCCTTACACCCTGTTCACAAAGACTGCCTTTTACCTCTCATGAGCTTTTAGCTTTTGGCTGCATTTGTTTTTAGCACAGAGGTGTGGACTCAAATCACGAGCTAGGTTCACAAATTTGATGACTATTTGATGACAAAATCAGCAAAGACGGGCAACTTTACTTAGACTTTAATACCAATGACTTGTCAACTCAGGTGGACTTGAGCCTTTAGAATTGAAAATACTCGATACTTTCCCCAAGCCCAAAGATTAAAAAGTATTTAAGAACTGTGCCACAAATCAATTCGTTTTCAGAAACAGTTAACATTAATGCGATTCATTCCCATCAAGTCCACACTTAACTCCCCACATCCACTATGTTTGAACCAATCTGACAGCATCCAGTCAAGCTGAAGTTATCTTAATGAGCGCCAGTTTGCATACAAAAAAACTCGGTTATACGGCAATTTCCAACAAAAATACAAAAAGTAAAAATTTTGGAAAGCATTCATGATTTTTGTAAATTTAATGTATGATTAGTGTGTTGTTAAAATGGCATTACATTTTGTATAGAGTGCATTGAGACTAATTGAGTACTCTAATTACCACCACTGTTGCATGATAAAGTAGTTCATCTCCAGAGCGATGTATTTTTTTCTGTTTTTTAACTCTTGGCCTAGATATACAGATTAGATTGCAGGAAATGAAGAATGGATTTCCCATAGAACTTTTAAATGACTGACTAGACTAGACTAGACTAGACTTTTTCGGCAACATCATGGTTTCTTAAGAGTGTCAGAGCTTTGTTAGTGAGTTAGTGGATAGAGCAGGCGCACCATGCACAAGGCTGTTGCCGCAGCAGCCCAGGTTCAAGCCTGGCTTGATTTAAAGGCAAAAATGCCCCCCAAAAATATCTTAAGAAAGAGTATCAGAGCTTTGACAATGCTGTTCAGAGCTCAGGAAATGCCAGCTCATGGAATAGTCTCTGGTTCATATCCATCATGAAGTGCATATCCATCGTGAAGTACTTGTTTTGCAAGTTACTGTACTTGTTTTGGTAAAAAAAAAAAGTTTCTCAAACATACCTTCCCTATACAGTTGAATGCCTGAGCTCAACAATGGGACATTGGTCTAAACATTGTGCTGCTGAGTTGTTGCAGCCACTACGGGTTTAATTCACAGTGACTTGCATCATTTCACTTCTCCAGTCTTTGAATTAGTTTTTAGTTGGGGCAAGTTGGGAAAGAGGTTGGGCATTTAATGGCTCAATGCAAATACACCCCTTGCCTCTAGCACTTACATTTCTGCGTCGTATCGACACCTACCTATGGCGTAGGCTCTTCATCGACAATGTATACCTCCCCAGAAATGTAACTACACATCGTGGCAACACACACCTGTCTATTTTGTAAGCTGAAAACCATTTACCTCAATGGAAAGAAGATTTTATTCACTTTTATTTCACAGATAAAAAACAATAAATTGTGAAGACAATAAAGCCCCAACAAAATAGCAATTTAAGTCCTGTTTGTGTTTTTATCCTTGCTTTATAGGAGTAAAGGAAATCTCCGCTAGCCGTATTTATACAATGTAAACTGTGTCAAGTAAAAGACAAGTGCTTTGTTTGTGTATCCTGCGAGTTATAGTGAAGCCAATTTGTATACTTACAACACTTCACAGAAACCCCACCGCCAACCAGTGTTTTAGAGGTGTAACTGTAAAGTGACACAGACACACCACCTCAGAGATGTGTAAATGCTTGCAGTATAGTATATACTCTTGCAATGGCCACCCTATGTAGGCTATGGCGTAGGCTCTGCATAGACCTGACACACAAGTATATATCCGCCTTTAACTCTTAGTTTAGCTTGTTCTTGTCTATGGGGAGGCTGTCCCGATTCTTGTTCGTATGGCAAAATGTAAAACTCACATGGCCCTCCAAACATAGAATTTTCCACACAAGCGACAAAAGAAACACACAAATGTATTGTCTTTGTTAATGAAAATTAAATAATTACAATAACTAGCCCATTAGCTTAGTTTAATGTTGTTTTGATGCGCTATGGTCCTTTTCTTTGTCACAAGCATTACAGAAAAAAACCCACTATATTAGCCTATACTTAGCCTTTGATGCCGTATGATGCCTGAAATTTAACCAAAGTCTAACAGCAAAAGTGGAAATTCTGAAGCCCCATTACTCTGTGTAATGAAGAGCACGCCGTTACTACTGACTGACAGGTTTTTGGCTTGTAAATATTGCGCAGCTGTATTTGTATTATTGCACTTTATATGAACAATTTAGCAGAGCACTTTGATGATAGCTTGTGGCACTTTGCACAGAACATTTTGCACATTGCATATTTGCACATATTATTTAATGGCTTGATGTATTGAATATTTATCGCTAGTATTGTCATTATTATTATTTTTTTTGCCTTTATTAGACAGGAAAGCTTTAGAGTGTAGGGAGAGAGAGAGGGTGGATGACATGATGCAGCAAAGGGCCAGGGCTGGAATCAAACCAGCAGCTGCTGCAACAAGGACATAGCCAGTGTATGTGCGGCGTGCACTCTACCAGGTAAGCTAGTGGGCACCCCATATTGAACATTTTTATAATATTATACTTTTGATTGATTGTGTGTCTTCTGGCACCTCTGTCCTCCAACATCCAGCCGCTAAATGGTCATTCTGACGAAAAGCCCATTTGTCCAGCAATGTGTTATCCTGAAAACAAATGCCCATTGATTTAAAGTCCCATTTCTCCAAAAATGTACACTCCTTGCAGTTAGTTTCTCTGCCATGTTTGAGACACAGATCCCAGGTGTTTTCACGAACCTTTCCCAGTGTTTTTTTAGTAGCATTTGAGCCAAGTTCACCAACTTGTCCCTGCTTTTCCAGTGGCGTTTGTGCCATCAAACGTAGGTATTTTTTCAGCCATGATAATATTTTTCTAACCATAGCAACATATTCTCATAGAACAGTTTGATGATATGATATCCTACAAAAAAAGCATACACAATAGTACAGTGCTGCTGCCGTGCTCCTGCCAGATGCCTCCTGCTGCTGCTGCTGCTGGGATCATTAGTCATACTTCTACTGTTATTATACACATATGATTATTGTCACACATGTATACTGCCAGATACTAATATATACTTTAAACATATTGTACCACAGTAGCCAGAACTATAACGACAATATTATTACTTTCATGAATGTTGTTGTAAGCTACTGTCATTATCGAGGATGTCATACAGATTATTGTATTGTGTCATACAGATTACTGTTAATTTGTTATGGTGATCTGTTCTGTATGACATCTATTGCACGTCTGTCCGTCCTGGAAGAGGGATCCCTCCTCAGTTGCTCTTCCTGAGGTTTCTACCATTTTTTTTCCCCGGTAAAGGGTTTTTTTTGGGGAGTTTTTCCTTATCCGCTGTGAGGGTCCAAAGGACAGAGGGATGTCGTATGCTGTAAAGCCCTGTGAGGCAAATTGTATTTGTGATATTGGGCTTTATAAATAAAATTGATTGATTGATTGATTGATTGATATGATATACTACAGATAAACCCCCCCACAAATGATGTTATGTCCTTCATATACAAATACCTAATTAATGTAAATCATGTCCTGTCACGGAGGTAAGGTCTAGACAATAAAAGTCACTGTGGTTAAGTTTAGGAAAAGAAACATGACGAGGATGTACCATAAAATGACTCAAAGTTCACTCAAAGTTGACCCTTGAAGGGTTGTCCCATTTCATAGGGGAGGATTTCAACCACTAACCACTGTAACTCTGTTCTGAAGGGCTAAAGGGCACTCGAGAATGAGGGGTAAGGGTAAAAATAAGAAACAGGATTGAGCTAAGGGGTCTAACTTGAGCACCAGAGACTGTAGTTTACATCATACATTGGTTTGTCTCATCCATGACCATGAGCCTTGCCTAAGCTCAGCACTTGCTGCAGCTGCCAAAATGCCAAGTCTATGTTTTTTCCCAGTTGATTTCCATAGTCTACTGAAATGAACTGAAACAAATAACTGACTGCAGGGAAGGAAATGAATGTAAAACATGAGGTATGCTTTGGAATACTGTTGGAAGTAATGTAATGTATGCACGGTTTGTAGTCAATGGGCTAGAACCTGCAGCACCACCGGTGTGTTTCTTTAAAGAGACAGAGAGACGTACAGTTGGGAGTTCATGCTTTTCTGGGCCTCCTCACCAGAGCCCACACTAAATTAACATCCGATTCACTTTGAGACTCTCAAATCCCCCCTGGGCCCTGTCCTCTCTCGCCTCTCCTCCTACATCCCTACATCCCTTCATTCCTCCATCTCCCACCTCCATCCCCATAGCGCATGCATTCCCAAAGGACCCAAATAAAGTAGCCTACGAACACTGAACATTAATAAACGGGTACTTAAGGGGGTTGGTGGAGGAAAGAAGAAAAAAAAAATGGCCTACTTTAACACTTGTCACTTTCCCACCCTCTCATGCATCGTCCCCCCTCCCCTCACTTTTTTCCCCCTACTCTTCTCCAATTTCATCTTTTCCTCCCTCCTAAGTGTCTGCCAGTCTCAAGCCCTGTAGCTGAATAAACAGTTATAGAGGGAGGAAGAACAGACGAGAGGACATTTACTGTGTCGTTTCCCTGGAGGGATTTCTCTTTAAATTACCTGTTAAATGGCCTCCAGGGGCAGGACTTCAACATGCGTGGGTGTGTGTCCGTGTGTGTGTGTATGTGCGTGTGTGTGTGTGTGTGTGTGTGTGTGTGTGTGTGTGTGTGTGTGTGTGTGTCAGCATTTGTGTGTGCTTGTGTGTTATGGCACGCTACGGGGCATTTTCCTCCATTTCACACATGCCTTCCCTCCCCAAGGCATGTGGCATTGTCGAGGAGAAATACTGAATTAAAGTGATTCTGTCCTTATGTTCCTCCTCGCTTCAGTCTCTCTCTTCTAGCCTCTGCACACTCACACACACACACACACACACACACCACACACACACACACACAAACACCGCTCCCTACCTCTTCCTCTTTCCGTCTCGCCAGTTCATCAGCGAGCGGTTATGTTCGGTGTTTGACCACAGAGTCAGGGGAGTCGGGATGCCATGGACACTGCAAAAAGTGTCCACGCTTGGGAGTCATATCATCTCTGTTTCTATCTTTCTCTTTGCATGCTTGAAACCAGTAAATGAGACGATTCTGCTTCCTCTAAATACAGTTTTATTCATTGCAGCGATTTTGCACAAACAAATGTGTTCACTGTGAAACAAGGCAGATTAACTGATTGATCCACTTGCATTAAAATGAGCCTTTCAAGCAAGATAAACATGTTGATGTACTGAAATTAAGGGACATTGTCTCACTGATTTTCTTTATGGAGAATACTGACAAACACATATTTGCATACCCTGACAATGTTAGGATTATTTTAGCGTAATTCCACGTGTTATTTTGTGGTGAAGTGCTGTCATTGACTCATTTTTACTGTATGTATCCATTTATTATCTTGCCAGGGAGGTGATGTTTTTGGTTTGGTTTGTTTGTCTGTTTTTCACATTATGGAAAAATTACCGGCCCGATTTTCATGGAACTCAGTTTAGTATGGGGTGTAGCATTTCTGACCGGGACCAAAAATAAAACTTATCTATGCTTTCACTTTTAGTCCCATTCAGAAAGGGCTGAAGGCAAGGTAATATGATGTGTTTGGGATGTATTGAGCATACCTGTACAACAGGATGAATAAGACGTGAATTTTTCAGCAAAAATAGATATTTCAATATAGTTTTGCTTATACACAGACGTCATTTACTTCAATTAATCAACTATGTTTGCCATTTTTGGATTCTTAGTTCACTGGAAGCCTTCGAGAAAAAAAAAAGTTTTCTTCACAAATTCAAGGTAACATGACCTAAATGATAAATGGTCATTTTTTGGGTTAAGTCTTCCTTGAAGGAAAAGCCTGTGGATTTTTACTAGGGAGGGGGCAATTCGCCAATGTAATCAACATCATTCATTACGAAAAAGACGTCAATTTGCAAAACATGAATCGGCTCGCAATAAAGTACACTGCGCCCACTGAAAGCATGGATTCCTCCACAGTACAAGCTGCATCTGAAGACCTCGCCTACAAAATCAAAAGGACTTCTCACAGAAGTATAATAATAATGTCACAGTTACCCCAAAACCAAACAACTCGTTACAAAATTACTTTTGTTATCAAAACAAAAACATTAAATTCAATTCAATTTCAATTCAATTTCAACTCACAGGGCTTTACAGCATATGACATCCCTCTGTCCTTTGGACCCTCACAGCGGATAAGGAAAAACTCCCCAAAAAATCCCTTTAACAGGGAAAAATAAGGGAGAAACCTCAGGAAGAGCAACTGAGGAGGGATCCCTCTTCCAGGACGGACAGACATGCAATAGATGTCGTACAGAGCAGATCAGCATAATAAATTAACAGTAATCCGTCTGACATAATGAGACAGAGGGAGAGAGAGAGAGAGAGAGAGACAGACAGAGAGAGAGAGACAGAGAAAGAGACAGAGAGAGATGCAGGACAGATGGTAATGACAGTACCTTACAACAACATTAATGAAAGTAATAACATTATGATTAATAATAATATATTAATATCTGATACTATACATGTGTGGCAGTAATCATATGTGTATAATAACAGTAGAAGTATGACTAATGATAACACCAGCAGCAGGAGGCATCTGGCAGGACCACGGCAGCAGCACAACCACACACGTCACACCATCCAGGCACCGCTGCAATACGAGTTAACCTAAGAGACAGTGGAGCACAAAGGCTCCAGAGGAGAAGCCGAGTTAGTGACCTCTAGGATGGCCGAGTTAGCGACATGCAGTAATACAACACGAGAGAGAGAGAGAGCGAGAGAGAGAGAGGGGAGAGAGAGAGAGAGAGAGAGAGAGAGAGAGAGTATTATAGGTGGTCCTCCAGCAGACTGGGCCTAAGTCAGCCTAACTAGGGGCTGGTACAAGGCAAGCCTGAGCCAGCCTTAACTATAAGCTTTATCAAAGAGGAAAGTCTTAAGTCTAGCCTTAAATGTGGAGACGGTGTCTGCCTCCCGGACCGTAACAGGAAGATGATTCCACAGGAGAGGAGCCTGATAGCTGAAGGCTCTGGCTCCTGATCTACTTTTGGAAACTTTAGGGACCACGAGTAACCCTGCATTCTCCGAGCGCAGAGTTCTGGTGGGATAATATGGCACTATGAGCTCTCTAAGATATGGCGGAGCTTCACCATTTAGAGCTTAATACTGTAAGTCAACGGTAGGATTTTGAATTCAATTCTGGGAGCCAGTGCAGAGAAGCTAAAACAAGAGAAATATGATCTCATTTCTTAGTTCCTGTTAGTACACATGCTGCTGCATTCTGAATTAGCTGGAGAGTTTTTAAGGACTTACTAGAGCTATCTGATAATAGAGAGGTACAGTAATCCAGCCTTGAGGTCACAAAAGCGTGGACCAATTTTTCTGCATCTTTTCGGGTCAGGATAGGCCTAATTTTCGCAATATAACGTAGATGAAAAAAATGCAGTCCGTGAGGTTTGTTTTAAATGAGAATTGAAAGACAGATCAAACCAAATGTTACTCCGAGGTTTCTTACGGTTTTGCTAGAGACCAGAGCAATGCCATCTAGAGAAACTATGTCATCAGATAAAGAGTCTCTGAGTTGTTTGGGGCCAAGAACAATAACTTCAGTTTTGTCTGAATTTAACATTAGGAAATTGGTGCTCATCCAGGCTTTTTGCCTTTAATTGACAGGACAGTGTGAAATGGGGAGAGAGAGAGTGGGGGGATGACATGCAGCAAAGGGTTGCAAGCTGGAATCGAACCTGCGACCGCTGCAGCGAAGCATCACCTCTGTACATGGGGCACCAGCACTATCCACTATGCTACCGACACCCCAGAAGTCTGAAATTTTAAAACATGTTTTTTTCATCTAACAGACTACGGTCTATTAAAGTTTTGTAATAGGGACAGTATCACTACAGTAGTTCTTCCCCCCGTAGCATTAAGGCCAAAGCAGTGTTAATTTCGTTGACAAAAATTTTGACGAAAAATTTTCATCAAAGACCTTTTTCCTATGATGAAAACAAGATGAAGACAAGTTTAAACAAATATCTTGATGAAAAAAACTAAGATTAAATCGCAGTTTCATTTTTGTTGACAAGACCTGACAAAAATGTTAGTGGTGGACTGTCAGACATTGAAAGCCGATAATGCCATGCTTGTAATTTTCTTCAATTGCTTAATGAGCGGCAGGTTGGTCAACTCCAGTAAATAGTCTTGACCAGGATGCACACTGTCTTCACACTGGAGCAGCTTCAGCCATTGGTGTGAGTTGTGAGCTGTAATTCAGCAGTAAATAATCAGCCATGTGTGTCTGACTGTGGATGGTAGAGTTGCTGAATGGATTTGTGGAGTTTGTTAGTTGCAGTGGTGGCTGTTTGCAGCTCCACTTGTTAGCTGCTGAACAGCAGCGGAGCAAGCAGCCACAGGCCACCAGAGTTCACATCTGTTGATCCCTACAAGATCTAAATCCAGACTGTCCTGGGAAGGTTTATGGGTTGATGCAGTTTGACAGGCAGGTAGGAGGCTCAGTTATCTGAATATAGCTGTGCTTTAAGTAAACAGTCTGAACTCAGATCAGTTTTCTCTGACAGAGATGGAAATGTAGTTTTGATCACCAACTCTGTGAGAGGACACGAGTTTAAACCTCCAGACTAACATTTTGCAGATTAATAAAGAATTCAGGCTTTAATTAAATTATCTTTCTGCTTCTTAACTGTGAGATGGATAAGTCAGAATTTACAATGAACCTGGGTACAAATCCTAGTCGTCTCAGATTAGTTATTTGTGGTGTTAAAGTTTTTGAGAGCATAAATAGAGAGATGTTGAGCTTAATGATGATCAGTTGGTGTGTGCTCGTAAATCACCCCTTAAACACTGCTGGAGAAATGACAGTTTGCAAGTGTGTAGAAATTATTTGTAGTTGTAGAAAACAAAAAAGTCAGCAGATATTTAGAAAGTGAGTTCTTTATATACGTTCTCTATGCTACTCCTACAGTCTACCTACACAGGAAGCTTCCCTGGCTTTGAGATAGATTCAACATGTCTTGAGGCTGCATTGCATCCTGGTCTTTAGAGACCACTGTCTGTGTTGTGATTGGTCTTTCTGTGTGCGTCTGCTATGATGGATCTCTCCCTGTTGATTGCTGAATGTCAGCGCTCTAGTATTTCTAGTGTGGCTCTGCTGGAAATGTCTCAGAAGAACATTGCGTTGTTTCCATTTTGCCAGTTAATCATTCGTCCCAGCCAGTTTCTTTTTTAGTACTTCAAGTGTTTTTGGGTGATTTTTTCCTTTAAATCTGATCAAATAATCTGTTAAATGGGTATTTTTCCAAGAACTGATTTGCATTTGAAACAAGAGCGAGAATTTAAGTCCTTTAAAGAAAATTGTTATTGATTCTTCAATTCGGACTAGTACAAAGTGTGCATATTTTCTTGTACTAGATTATTTGCATTTAATACCTATGTTGTTAACATTTGAAGGTTCAGATCCATTTAAGAAGAGGTTGTAGTGCAAGCTGGATATTTTTTGCAGTGTGCAGGGACCACAGGACAGGCTCCATCCTTCCCTCGAGGGCAGCTCAGTGCTCCACACCACAGTGTGTCCCTTCTGCCACGTTGGCATGAGGCTAACAGTTCTTGCCACTTGCTCCCGTCCCATCCCGGATGCAGGAGAGGGAGTCACCCCACCATCCTGCCATCCACCCCGCTGCCCACCCAACCACCCACAAAACCCTCCTCCACTTCTCCCAAACACGGCACCAGCTCTGGGTGATCTGGCTAATCTCCACGATTCACACACTGAAGCGCAGAAGAACCGGAGAAGAGGAAAGAAGACAAGAGGAGAGGAGGTTGGGGGGGGCTCCTTTTTTTTCTATTGTCTTTCTGTTCCTTTCTTCTCCTCTCCCCCGCCCCTCGTTTCCTTCTCTCCACCGGAGAACTTTGAAATAATTTGCGTCTCGTGGGTTTTTTACACATTCTAATTTCCAACTAAATGGGACATCTGTTTGAGAAAAGGAAGATTTGCCATGGTTGCCAAGGCAACTATCACTCTGAAAGAAAGGGGGGGTGGGGGGGGGCAGGTTGCGGGAGGAAAGGAAAAAAAAAAAAAGAAGTCCAACAGCTTTTATGGACAGAATTAGACTTTGGTGGAATATTATCCCTGCAAGACAAACAGCAGCGGGGCCTGTTCTCTCTTTTTTCTCTCTTTCTCTTTCTCTCTTCCCATCCCTCTTCATGTCATCCTCCCCCTCTCTTAGCCTCTTTATCATCTCTCATTCCACTTTCCCCATCTCCCACTGTCTGTCTATCTCTCTTTATAGGCTCCTTTTTTGCTTGCGCCCTCATACTCCCCTCCCCTTTCCCTGTTTCCCTTCCTCCCCCCTGTTTTCTCTCTCTTTCTCTATCCCTCATGCTGCTGCATCATCAGAAATATCATTGTGAAATCTGCCACCAATTAGAGGCCTAAACCCTCTTGTCCAACCCCCAGCCGCCCACCCGTGACAGCTTTTCCGCTGTCTGAAACGTCTTATCCGCCGTGCTGAAGCCCACCTCACACTCCCTGGTAATTGGTCATTATTTAGAACAGGAGGGGACAAATGTGCTTCCCCCAGCGCTTCTAAATGCAAGTTAAACGGCCCTTCATTATACCTGCACTAACAGTAAGGAGTGGTGGGGGTCTTGGCAGTTGTGTAAAATGTCACATGCTGCAGTCCAGACACGACAAGACATGGTGAGGAAGGATTTCTTCCCCTTCCCTCCCATGACATTTCATGGAGATTTGTTTGAAAGTCTGAAAGTTGGAAAACAGGTGAAGTGGCGCTGAGTCTGTTTGTATTACGTCAAAATCTGCTGTGTGCCCAACCTGAGGGACAGGCAGAGGAATTAGGTTTAGAGCAAAAGCGAGAAAAGAGAAAAGGGTTGTAGTCTGTTAACAGCAGTAGAGCAGAAATTGTCATTATCGCTGTCAATATTGTTAAAAAAAATCAATCAGTGGCTGCAGCGGTGCACCATGCATCGCATAAAACACTCTCTGACAGGTTTTTGCTGTGAAATGGAGCTGCTTTCCCTGCTCCCACTCAAACCCCAAAACAGTATTTGATTGGAATAAAAAGGTGGAAGTACTTGAAACTAGCAGCATGTGTGGCAGAAGCCATGGCACAAATCATGCACAAGAGATATTAATGTGGAAAATAAAGTTTAAAGAGTAACTAACCCAGAGTTGTAGCTGAAGTGCCTCTACCATTGATGTACAAAGAGAACTGGTGTTGGATGCAGGGTGCTGTTCATTTATATGAAAGTTACTCAGTGGCGTATGAAACCAAAAAAGTTCTTCCCAGGGGTAAAATTGGAAAATCATCTTTCACATCATTGGGTCCATAGAGTGCTCCAGGAATGAGTTTAAAAACCCAGAAATGAGTTAGCTTGTTAGCACTCCTGGTTCACTCCTCTCTAAGTCGGTGAGTTTTTTGGATGGGTTTTTGGTTTAATGCCTGAAATAAGGTCTGTTGTTAACACAAGTTTAAGGGACTTTCACGTTATTCTGCGACATAAAATACATCAGTAAATACTCCACTTGTTTAGCTTTTATGTGTCTTAAAAAAGGCAGTTGCTAACCAGTTGCTAAATGAGACAAAATCTGGCGATTACAGCAGAAACCCAAACCCAAACCCTGTTCTTTTTTTCTAAACCGAACCACATGCTTTTGTTGCCTAAACCAAACCACGTGCATACTTGGCCAAACGTAACCATATGCCTTTGCTTCTGAGGGGAAAAAAGGTCAATCTGCAGTGTTGGACCAATGCAGTGCATTTATTTTGAAACAGACTGTATGCAAACTGTACATTCCCTGTAAAAACAGAAGTGTATTTTGAAAACAGACAATGCACGTAACAGGCTGAAGTTCACACAGCATACCAGGACGTCAACAACCAACACATCCAAGGTACCTTGCAGATTATACCTCGATATGGAAAATCAATGACCAATTGATATGTGATGAGGTCAGGGTGAGAATGTGTAGGGTGTTAATTGGTGAAGAATATGTTGTTGAACAAAATGTGTAAGTATCATAAATTTTTGTTTGCTACAGAGCTTATTTTCTGCAATCATGCAAAATCCAAGGGAAAAATTCTATAAGCTTTTGGACAAGGGAACCAGTGCAACGCTAAGTTCCGTGGCAGACCACAGAAAAACGTCATCCCTGGAACACTCTGTAGAGCAAGCTCATGAGACTTTCACTGGCTGATCGCTAACTTCTGATTTAGCCTTCTACTAATTTGAATGGGGTTAAATTGATTTAATCATGCGGCATTTTTTGACTTAAGCAATGTTGTCTGAATGAATCAGATCCCAATGATGAAACAAGGGGGGATGACCAACACTACTACCATATATGTCACATGCCAACAGATCGGCAAACAGCAAAATTCAATTGCAATAACCAGGTTTCAACCAATAGAGGGCAGTCGATATGCATATTGATTTTGCAAAAAGTTTGCACTGAAATGTCAATATTGAGACCTCAGTCCATCAACAAAACTACGAGTAACTAATAAAAATGGTTTGGGGGTTAGGTTACTCTTTCAATGTTTTCGCAGACATTTTTTCCTTTGTTCAAATATATACAATGTGTCAGTGGCTCTCAGTCCAATCAGTACCCAGACTTGAAAAGAAAATGCCAGAGTTGTGCCCCAAAACAGCACCTGGGCAATGTACTGTCATGAAACTTGGTGCAGTAGTATTTGTATCTAAAACATAATTCTCATCAGTTGTAAAGATTACATACCCAGGCAACATAACAGTATGGACTGATAGCTGATTTGTTATTCTTCAACCTTTACTACAATGAACCAGTCAATATTTTACACCAAAGGAGTTTTCAGGTTTCCATATCCCTGTGATCTTGAAGCCTCTGTTCAGATAAAGGCTCCTCCCACACCTGTTCAGATTAGGTGATAGCAATGATATCGACACGTCATCAGTACTGAGTGATATTGGCTTTAAAATTAGCTATCAGAATCGGCCAACATGCTTTTTCTTATTTTGCACAATGATTGACTATTACACATATTAAAATGATACTATTTCATGCCTCCGTCTGCTTGTGGGCCATCACGCCAAGAGTATGCATGCATAATATGATGTTAATTCCACTACAGTAGAGACTTGATGATAACTAAGATTAGCTGGGGGGGGGGGGGAGTGGATGTATCGATATCAGTATCCATTATCAGCCAAATAAGTTGTTATATTTTGGCATACAGGATATCGGCAAAAAATCCAGAATCATGCCTCACTAGTTCAAATGAATCCTGTTGCTGTTGCTGGTTTAGTTTGGTTAGTCTGGTGTGAACGCTGCCACTCCGTCTCTCGTACACACTACTTAGACTGCCTGAAAAGGTGGGACCAGATGCATTTACAGTCAGACTCTTTGTGATGTGAAAGCAAAGCAGATCAAACATTATACTTTGTGATAGCAGATATGGGATTTTAACATGAATTTTAAAGCCAAACTACTAGTAACTCTCCTCAGCTGAAAAACAATCTCTCAATTTACAAGATTCCGCCTGTAATTATATGAGATTATTGGGCAACAATGATAACAGGTATGCAAGAGTTCCCTAACACATCAGAAGGTGAAACAGAGTTAAACCAGGAGTGTAATGACATTTAAGACCTTTGTGATTCCTGAAAAACTTTATGAACACATCAGATTTAGTCAGGTTCATGACCTGATGTCAGTCACCAGAATTGGATCTCCCCATGTGGAATGTATCTCTGAAGATGCAGGATGGCATCATCATACCTGTCCAGTGAATGAGTTCCCTCAGAGTCAAACCCAGGTGCCACCACCTAGGGCTGAAATATGACATCAATGTGGAAGTGCCAGTTCCTCCAATGGCCAAAGGCTCCAGGAGCCAGTCAGTCCCCATAGACCATCATGTTAAAATGCTCAATGTTACAGCAGAAATAAACATATTTACAGCCTGGTACAAAAAACAGTTTCGGTCTTTATAGCTAATTTCAATATTAATTCTGTAGGCAAACCTTAGCAAATTGTTGCCTTCCCTACTAGTTTGCAGGAATGCCTAATGCACCAGTGGCCCAAAATTCTGAAATGCCAACGAGTCCGAAAAATGTCCCATGGGAGCCATATCTCCGAAAGCCCGCTATGCCAAATACAAATGGCCATTGTCCTGTTTCACACACCCTCTGCACTTAGACAACGCCATTGTCAGCAAAAATGTTGGCACTGTATATTTTTGTAGACCACAGATATGCAGTGTTGTGCTAGTTATTGGAAAAAGTAACTAGTTATCGTTACTAGTTACTTATTAAAAAGTACCTCAGTTAAATCAGTAAATCAGTTTGGCGACTAGGCTTGTCAGTCTGTACGGTTTAGACTAATAGCTCTTGCTCTGTTTGAAATAAGTCAGTATGAACATGAGCAGAAACAATAGAAGTAGTAGTCTTTATTTGTCCCCGTAGGGAAATTGGGTTGCAGCAGGTCACACAAGGCATTTCAGAAATATATAAATAAATAACAATACATCAAACGGTGACCAAACATCCATCACACATAGAGCACAGTGGTCACATCTCATGTACAGATATAGGAGGAGGAGAAATAGTTTTTAAGCTTCTGCAGACCAGCTGAGAGGCTTAGGTCAAGAACTGTGCTGGCTGTTAAGGAGTTTAATGGCCTGAGGCACAAAGGAGAATTTTGCTCTGTCTTTTGTAAACGGGGGGGGGCGATATCGTCGCCCTGAAGGAAGCAAATCAAACATGTAGGCCAGGGGGCCTAATGGGAGCTATATGTCATGATTTGCCCATGGTCTGGAGCAAACAAATAAACTACATGTTTGAGGGTACAAAAGCCTGTAGTTCATATTGACCTGCTGTATGTCCTGTATCTGTAAGCCTTGTCATGTGTACCTTCAATCATTAGAAGTAAGTATGCAGTGACAGTACTGAGTGGTGAGTGCAGGCCCAATTCAAGCACTGTCTCAACCCACACACCTCATTCCACACCCCCAGTGCCCACACAGAGGCTTGAATTAGCCCTCCTTTGTCGCCGATGTAGCTCCAGGCATCTCCAAATGACACAGCAACTCACCCACCTGCTCTGTAAGCGCACACGCTCTCATACACACACACTGCAGCCTCCACCTGCTCTACCAAGGGAGGCTTACGCAGGGCTGAAACCATGTGCTCTGATCCAGCCCATCCTCATCCCCTGCGCATCCAGCACACACTACGAGCCTCCGCAGAGACTCCCTCGCTCATCTCCTCTTCCTGGTTATGTTTGTCCACCCATCTGCCTGTCTTCAGATTGCTCCCTCCTCCTCCTTCCACCCTCCCATCCTCACAATTTTACACTCTCCTCCCGAGAAGATAACTGAAATTTTTTTTGAGTTCTTTTAAAAATTCTTTACACACTCCACTTCGGCCGATTAGCGCATCGTTAACGTTTTTCCACGTTGCTGTTCCTTCCCAATGAGAGTCGTCTCCGGCGGGAGCTCATTATCGCCGGGCATGAAGTTGACTGCCAGGGTCCCGGCTGATTTGTCACATCCCAGTTCCCTCCCGCCGTTGAGCATAGCAGATTGGGGGTGTTGTTGAGTGATGTATGTGTGTGTGTGTGTGAGTGGGGTTGGGGGGGGGGCGGGGGGGGGAGAGGATCGTCTAGAACTGCCTGCTCTGGGGAGCATCACAAAGTGTTTTTCTACGGCCTGTGCTTGTTACTGTCTTGTTTCTTGACAGTAACTCTTGTCGGCAGAGAGGGACGACAGCAAGTCACGTGGCGCATGTTGAGAGCATTTCCATGTGGCGTTTGTCATGTCGCTGGTATTGTTTACAGTGATTCATGCAGTTTTGTTTATGGCTTTGTATTGTACTGTGAAATGGAAATGGCGCCCTGGCAGAGCTTCATCCACTTAGAAGATGCATGAGATGGGCTGGAGGAAATCAGCCGCGCAGGCAAAGATTTATGACTCAAACAGGCATTTCTTAGCATATTGGCTTTATCAGAGTGTATAGATCAATTCATCCAGAAGCACGAAACACTTTACACTTACACTTACTTACTTACAACACTTTAAAGCAGCTGTGCCGAACTTTTTACCATTAATAAAACTGTCCCTAGTTCGTATCACCCCCTAAATAGCCTTTCTCTATATGGCTATTTAGCACAGCCTAGCTCGGGTCGGACACACAGCGGAAGTCAGAAAACCAGAATACGGCACCCGAGGCGGAAGTGATTCTGCTCGCCCACAGCGGCCCGCAGCGATTAAACCACAGAAGAAGAAGGAGCCATGTTTACAGTGTTCTTTGAGTAAGCAGTACACAACGGGCATTGCCGAACACATAACACCTAACAGTTTTACCAGAGATGTATCTATGAGGACTTGGTTGTACTTTTGATGTCATGGCGGATAACGAAGGAGCATCATGTAAAATTATCTGTGACTGTGACCATGAACACAAATATACAGCAGGCAGTTGTCCTCAGTTTATAAGAAATTCAGAGCTACACCAGAACATTTATGAACAGGTCTTACTTTACTACTAACTTGTGTGTAATGTTAGCATGTTAGCATGTTTCCACTAATTACTTGGACTGACCTAACGTTAGTAGCGTTAGCTTTGCAAGTGAAGGCTGCAGGTAACAGCTTTGCTGTGTTAGGATTATGTTATGTCTTCACTGTGTATCTTCACATAAAAGAATACTCCGACGATTTGGGAGTTATGCCCTTTCTCTATCATTTTCATATTGGGACAACATGGTCAATATCTTTTTTGTGTCTGTACGTCCAGTGGCTGGGTCTCAGCGGTTAGCATTGCGCTTATAGAGGGTCAGTGCGTCCTGCGCTGTGATCCGTGGAGGGATACACCGGTGAGCAGGCACAGACGTAGCTTGTAAACAAAACTCAGCTGTTTATTTAGCCTAGCGATATCTCGGGATTTTAGTAGCTGCAGTGGACGACTTTGAACGCGATTTTGAAGAGTTTCTTGTAGCGGACACAGACACAGAGCCATACCTATTTGAGCCAGAGTACACAGATGAGGAACTCCATGTGTTTGATGCTGAGCAGGCGAGCAGAGAGGCTGAATCCTTCGCTCCCATTTTGCTGCACAGAATGGGATTCGGTGCTGCCATCGTTGGGGAGATATATCATCAGGAGGAAAACCGCAGCAGAGAGTGCATCACAAGGAATGAAAACTTTGCAGCAATCACTAATCCTGGCGTGATTGAAACTTTTTTTTCATGTTCCTAAGATGAACTGGAAAAAAACGCTCCAGGCCTGCAGGAGCTGATGGACAGCTTTCAGTCGGGTGAGTAATATCGTCGTGTTGTTTCTTTGTTTGCCATTTACCGAGTGACCTGGCGACCTGTCCCAGAGCCAGCTGCAGCTGTTGCTCACCGGTGTATCCCTCCGTGCAAGATGTACAGTGCCATGCTAACTGCTGTCTCAATATGAAAATGATAGAGAAAGGACATAACTCCCAAATCGTCGGAGTATTCTTCTCACATAATAACACGGACTCAGCAGGTGACTTGTTAACTGTTTATTCCTCCTTACACTGAACGTACATGGCTGCTTCTTATTGTTTCCAGTAGCACAACAGCGGTTACTACATTACCCAGAATAACTTGAGGCTCACACTACTACGGTAGCCTTAGTAGCTCAAAATACACAACAGCTTAGATTAGATCAGAACAGAAACACGACAGGAGAATTTACTGAGTAATTTTGCTGTTTCTACTATTTACTTGGACTGACCTGACATTAGTTAATCCTCTCGCTCTCCAAAACAAATGCATGCGGTAATTGCCGGCTTTACGACACCAGGCTGTGGGTGTCATACCGCTTCAACCAAAGGGGCGCTATAATCAAGGAAAACGAAAAGTTCCACACAGCTGCTTTAAGTATTCTGTGTTAGCATTGTGAATTTCCACTTTCTCTGTGTTTTACATCAAAATAAGGATGGAGAAAGTTTAGCATTGCATTTAATCTAGCCACAAATCATGGTTCTGGGATGAGTTTTGTATTGTGCAGGCCTTCAACATTCTCAAAAGTTACTGGATTTGACAAATTAATTGAAGCTGTAAAGGTAAATGAATAGATAAATGAAAGGATGGCCTTTAACGTGCTTGATCAAAAGACATTCAGGGGTAATTCACTGCTCCTCACCAGACCAAACATCAACGCCTCACTTCTTCCACTCCCTCTGATGAAGGTTTGCTTCCATACAGCTGTCTTACTGACAGCATGACAGCTCTCCAAAAGAGAAGGCAAAAAATATTGATCGCCCCCAGGTGGCTGGCTGCAGTATAGGTCATAAACCCCACCTCCTTTATCGTTAGCGAATGGGACATGGGCCAGACTACAAGATTAAAGTACACATCAAATAAACTTTTCCTGGAGATTTCTGTCATTTTGGCTAGTTCTTGTCATGCTAATGTCCAAGTCTTTATTTTTCTGATAAGTTCAATTTAGCTGTTTGATGCCATAAAAAGAGGGTGTGACATCATGATTGACAGCTTTGTATGCCAGTCACATAGACTGTACAAAATAATGGGCATCGCCAGTGTGACATCACCCTTTGGTTTGTGGACTTCCGTGAAGCCTTGAGTTTGGCATTTTGGCCATTGCCAGAAGTGACCATATTTGGATGACAGAGTGGACCTAACCCTAACTCTAGCTGCTAGCTTGATTAGCATGGTACATTTATAACTATGGTTTACTTTGTTAATGCTAATGCTAATTTTTCTAAGTACTTATATTAGGGGTGTGACGGTACACTCAGCTCACGAGACGAGACGAGACACGATATTGGGTTCACGAGAACGAGACGAGACGAGATTTTAAGAAAACTACAATGACAAAATATATGACTGGACCAACAGACTTTTATTTAATCAAGTTGCACATGCATTTTGAAATGTTTTATTATAACTCTTTACAAGCATGATGTAAGCATGACCTTTTAATAAACTTCTTCCACAAATTGAAACTAAATAAAAGTTAAAATAAAATAAATAAAATTAAATATTTTTTGCTTTTTTTTCAAGTGCAAACAATATTACGTGCAAAACCAAATCAAAGTTCTACTCTGTCAATACAGAGTGCAAATAGTGCAAACAGAGCCTGACCAAGTATGTCACTGACAACTTGCTGCAACTACACAGCCATGTTCTTTTTTAAGAGTATTAGCATGTCCACATTCACGTTAGTGGCAGCCCTAGTCGCTAGGCGAATTTATACAATGTAAAATGCCATAGGCTGGCGCTAATAACGTTAGCGTGTTGTGTATGCTTGGAAAACATGTTTAGTATAAGACAGTTGTTTTGTTGGTGACTGTTTTGAGTTGTAATGGAGCCAAATTATGCACCGTTACCTTTGTTACATGTTGCTGTCATCCCTGGCTTTATATTAGAAGAGGAAAAGATCGCTAGACGCTAGGCTAATTTATACAATGTCAAATGCCATAGACTTGTGCTAAAAACGTTAGCACGTTGTATTGGTGGGGGAAATGTGTCCAGATAAAGGCAAGCGTTTGTCTGTCAGTTCTGCGATTTATAGTGAAGCTGATTTGTGTACTTGTGTTTGAAATTGTCTCTATTAAGCCATGTTTAATGTGTGTTTTGAATCAACTTTATAAATAAAGTTTGATTTGAACTAAACTTTACAGTACTTAACACGGTCCTCCACCGCCGACTTTTGTTTTGGAGGTGTAACTGCAGAGTGACACAGACATGCAGATTTTTTTTCCCCACGACTAATCAATTAGTTGAAGATTATGCGCAACTTTAGTCGACCAAAATTTTGTTTGGTTGACTACAGCCCCAGATAGCTCACAAATCTCGCGAGACAGATTTTTAATGCGACGAGAAATATCGTTGAGTTTAATCTCGCGAGATCTCGTGGCACGAGATCTCGTCACACCCCTAACTTATATGCATTGTTAATTTCAATGGTGAGCAACCTTTTTTCCAAAATGAAAATGAGACAAGCTAAAAATAGGTCTTGATAATAAAAACTAAGGCCAAATCTAGGTTTCATTTTCATTGACAAGAAGTTGCCATGTTACTCCCTGAGAAAAGTAACTCAAGCACTTTTAAAGTACTTTTGAGTATTCTGCATTTCCTATTGGGCAATGGACCACAGGGCACTTAGCCTACATTTTTTTGTCTCCAAAATTAAAGTAATGGACCACTTGCCCTTCACTGAGATCCAATTCTCTCATCACAGCCATCACTTTGACCAGTAGAAACACAGAACGATCTGTGCCATAGACAACTGTATGACAACAACACCCCAGCGTTTTTAACATTTCCACTAGGGATGTTACCACACAGAGTAAAACGGGAAAATGATAGTGTGAAACAGTAGAGGCACTTTGTCAACCTGGTGAGTACTGCCATAAGCATCAAGCTAGCAAACAAATGTTACGTCCTCATAATGGAGACAGACATAAAGTAATAACATTAAGAGTGGCGGGGCTTTTACTCACCACAACAGCAGAGGCTCCCAGCTTCATTTGAAACAGACTACATTATAAAAGGGCCGTTATTTATCATTCCTTCTTTATATTTTTACTTTTTATCCGCTCCCGTTGTTTATATAAAGTTAACACATTGCACCGTCATTTCAAACTCAACACTTCCTTCAAATTAAAAGCCCCTTAAAACCTCGGCTGAGAGAATCCCTCAGTTTTCTAAATAGGTTTTTATTGTGAAACATTTGTGGAACTTGGTTGTGGAGGATTCAGTAGCTTGAATGTTTGCATACGGTACTTCAAATGTAGCTCCTGCCACCTGCTGGCGCTTTTTTACGTAACTACAGCAACATTTTAGCTGACACATGAACAGACACAGTGACTCAAATAATAGTAAAAGTAATAAAAATAGGAGAAGAATAACCTGATGACATCGCACATGTCATGAAAGATGACCGGGGATAATTGGTGCGTACCATTGTGTCGTGTGTCATGTCTGTCGTCCAAGTCACAGCACGATTTTATGACTTTTAGAACCGGCAGAAAAGTTAAACTGTGGTTATAATCACCAACTCTGTGACAGAACACGAGTTTAAACCTCCAGACTAACATGTTGCAGATTAATAAAGAATTTACAATGATACTGAGTACAAATCCTAGTCATCTCAGATTACTTATTTGTGATGTCAGTGTTTTTGAGAGCATAGATAGTAGGGCCGTAACGGTACATGTATTTGTGTCGAACCGTTCGGTACGTGACTTTCGGTTCGGCACGACCCTGTACCAAATTATTGGGCGCAGGATATTATTTTATTTTATTTTGTTTTATTTTAATTCCGTTCCATTTAATTCCAAACCATTTAAAATATCTAGTTCTCCGACGGACATAATTGAGTGATGGACCGAGTCCCGTAAATCTCCACTTTCACTTTGTGCAGCGCATTTTCGCATTTTGACAACATGGTGAGTGAGCCTGACGAACCTGAAGACCCACCCGCAAACCTTAAGTCCTCTGTTTGGGAACACTTTGGTTTCAGGGTAAAATACGAAGATGGAAATAAACAAGTTGACAAGACAAAAGCAGTGTGCCGACACTGCAGAACAGTGGTTGGGTATGTACTTTGAAACACGTCTAACATGCTAACGCATCTAAAGCGACACCACCCGAGTTTGAACGTTAACCGGCACGACTAGAAAAAGCAATCTGGTGCAAACTACGATATCGTCGTCGTTTAAAAAGAAAGAGCTAACCCTGACCATCGCGCTAAAGAAATAACCAACGCCATTGGAGTTGAGTAAAATTGTTTAAGCTGCACTTTAGATATAAGCATGTTTTGTTTACTGCACTTTAACAAAGTGGGAAAGCTAAGTAAGTTCCTAGTAAAACTGAATCTGAGAGCTAAATCCAGGATAAATATTGGTGCGGCCTCTCCGAGATGGAAAGAGCTTCCTGAACATCTAGCACTACAATTCGATGCCGACCTCGCGTGTGTTCTTCTAGACAGGTAAGCAAGCATCTGGCTGATGTTATCGAAATATTAATAATTTCCACCAGTGTATTGCAAGCACTGCTGCCCGCCGGGGCACCAGCGCTGCGGAGCGATGTGGAGCGGAGACTGGCTAACCACAACATCTAACGTTAACAATAGGTTTCTATAATGCTGAGCTGATGCCGGTAGATGAACTGCATTTATAAAAGGGGCAGAGGAATAGCTAAACATAAGACGCACTGAGCAAGAGAGAGCAGCAGAGAGGGAGAAGCCATCGCTAACTGTAAAGCTAAGTAACTAGCAGTTTGCTCAAATAACTAGCAGATTGCTAACCACTCAACTAAAGTAAGTAGCATTTCTGAATAGAGTGTAAATAACTGAGGTTAGCGAGACAGTCGCTAAAAAAGAGAGCCATGACTTTAACACACGGAAAACCGGACATTATAATCAGTTTATTAAAAAAACAACGGACACCCTAGACGGGACGTGAAAAGTGGACATGTCCAGGCAAAAGAGGACGTTTGGTCAGCCTAAGTAACGTTACTACTGATAGTTAAATCAGAGTTTGACGATCCGGTGTAGGTACCGGATCGGCTGCGGCTGCTACACCGGCCGACGGACCCCATTTGCATAAAGTGAAACATAAAGTGAATATAACTTCAGTAATATATCTCGTCCATGAGCATTTCTCTGCTGCTGAAGCTCGCTCTGCCATAAAAACTGCCATGGTCGGTTTCAGTTACATGGAGTGAGGAACATGAGATCTGTATCTGTTATATAACTACAACTCCCATGATCCCACGCTACTTCATGACGTCATCCAACTCCGTCTTCTGTTATTGTTTTGGTTTGAGACCCCTAGCGGCAGAAAATTACATATTGCACGTTTAAAGCAGATATTTATATTTTTCAATCAAAAAATGTGTTAAAAAAACAGCAGGATTTTATTTTTCACTTCTATATTTCCATTTTCATTCAAACAATTTGAAAAAGCAGGATTTTATATATATTTGTTTCATTCAGAAATTGTGTAAAAACAGTTAACTGCTGAGGTGGTATGTTTTAATAAGGTTACCAATAAGTAAAAGATATTTAATAGTTGTCTATTTTTTTCATTACTGTACCGAAAAAAAAAAAAAAAACGTGACTTGTGTACCGAGGTACGTACCGAACCGAGATTTTTGTGTACCGTTACACCCCTAATAGATAGAGATGGTAAGCTTTTCAAATGATGATCAGTGTGTGCTCGTAAATCACCCCTTAAACCTGTCAAACACTGCTGGAGAAATGACAGTTTGTAGATGTGTTGGAAAAATTGTCTAAATGAAAATTTTATACAACCTGACACCTTGATTGTAATTTTTGATACATGAATTAGCCTCACTGGATTAGTTTAAGGTTGGAAAAAGACATACAGAAAACATAATCACAAAAAGTTGACCAAAATGGCCTGAATTTTCATCGACTGAAACTATGAAGGATAAAAATGACTAAAATGTGACTGAAACACTAATAAGCATTTTTCTTCTCAGGACTAAGACTAAATCTAAAATAGCTGTCAAATTTAGCACTGCTTAGAGGGTCCTTTAGTGCAACCAAACACTGAACAAGACTTTTTTGGGTGACCAAAACATTACAAGTCACTGTCATGAAATAAAAACACTGAAATAGTGACAGCTACAACCACGCCTATACTCGCCTATTAATCTGGGATATTGCCATGTTTACGTTATCTAACCAATGCTGTCGCTGCGGTAGCATCTTGTCAATGGATGATGCCGGCCTGTCACTCAAAGAAGCCATGTCATTAACAGGGAAATTAGCTATAATTACCAAAACTATGTTTTAACATGGGGTCTATTGCTCTTGAAGGCAACCTCATGGGGCCATTAGAGGAACTACAGTTTTTCGATACTTCCACATTGGCTTTATTTTTGAACCCTGAAAGGTTACCACTTGATCAGGCAATACTACGGCTCCACTTCCCAATCTCTACTGCAAACAAATTACATCACTAGTGCAGGACGGCAATGCCCGAAGAAGAAGAAGCACCAACTGCCTTGGGCCTCAGAATTCAAAGACCCCTAAACGCCGCAGCCTTGCTGTGTGTCTAATGAATTGTGTGGTTTAATTTAAACTTTTTTGGGAACAAGACCAACTGAAATGATTGAGGTCTTGGTGTTGACTTAATTAAGGTGACCCACTTTAATTAGTAGTCGTAGTAGTAGTTGTTGTTGTTGTTGTTGTTGTTGTTGTAGTAACAGTAGGAGTAGTATTCTAGCATAGAACAGCTGTACACAGAGGCCCATCAACAAAACTCCCTGGCAGGGTAAGCCATGGTGGTAACACTACAGAATGAACTCCCATATATATGATCATTTTGAAGCACTAAAACCATCAGTAGGAACAAAAGTCAGCATTATTACATGAAAAGCATTTTTTTTTTAAACTTTTAACAGCCTTTTTAATCTGACAGAGCTTTTGATAGATCCATTAGTGCAAAATGAGCATTGTGCTTTCAAGCTTTGTATAATCCTGCAGAACTTTATCTTAACTTTGTCAAGTTTCCAAAGATTATAGACAGAAATACACTGATGGATTCAGTGTGTTAAAAATGATGCATGAAGTGTCTAGACTCTCCTGTCTGATGTGACACTGCAGTCACAAAAACTGGAGTATTGTTTTTGAATATTTGATTCAGTGTATGTGTGATGTACCTTCAGTGAACGATGGCTCTGTCACTGCCTACAGTTCAATACTAAATCAACAAAAAGCTACTCCCTGTAGGACCATATCTTCTGAACTGAGGGTGTGTGACATGAAATCTTCCCTGGGGGGCCAGAATCAGTTTTGCCTCTCCTGACATCAGACTTAACAGGAGACCAAAAGGCTGTTAAGAGAGAAAGATGGAGAGGGAGTGAGTGTCAGAAAAGCAGAGGAGAGCAGGAACAGGGGACTCAACTATTCATCTGTCACTAATCCTGTGTATTATTCCTTCCCTCTGCTTGTCCACAACTATCACACTTTCCCCTCTGTGTGTCTGCCTTTGCTTTCACTCCTCATGTCTTTGTTTGCCGATGTTGTATCTCCTTTCATTTCGTTTTTCCCCTGACTTCCTTTCCTTCCACTACTTGCTCTGTCTTTCTCCTTGTCTGCCTATCCATCGTTCCACATCCCAAAAGCCTCCCCCTCCTCCTTCCTCTGCTTTTCTATCCACCACCCTCTATCCCTCTAAGACTGCAGACTTTCTTTTATTAAAAGCAGGAAACATTCAGGAGACTGAGACCTGCCAGGTGTGTGTGTGTAATTGATGCAGGCCTTAAGGTGTGATATTTCAGCATTTCAGCAAACAAGCAGATTTTACAGCCTTGGGGACGGATGGATGGATAGGTGTAGTGGATGGACAGACTAGGTAAATGAGAGGACATTGGTGTGATGGCGGTGCAGTTTTTGGTTGGAGGCAGCTGCAAGTGACAGCAATCACTTGGGGAATGGATAGGGAATGGAATCTGTGCTGTTTGAAAAGAGGAAGACACATTATTCAAAAGTGTTTTCAGCTGGAGAGTTTTGTAGTGCCTAGCTCTGGCCTGACAAACTTTTCCTGACAGAATATTAAATGATTTATTTCTTGAAATGTCCTCCAAAAGGGGTTAATGGCTAATTCCAGTTTCATACAACCATCTCTATTGGTAATAAGAAAACAGGTATGACACTGTACCCATTGTATCTGGTTTGCTTAATTTGTACAAAACTATAGCAGTGCTCAAAACCATTCCCAATATATTCAAGGTATACTCATACAACAGTTCATACAGTATCTTACAAATAAGTGCCCCATGATTGACATTACGTACTTAACATAAATGTATGTAGGTTTGTTTTATATAAGTGAAGTTACTAAAGTTAGGTTTAGGCAAGTAAAATAGGTCAGGTCTAGGCAATTAAAGTTATGTAGGTTAGGTTAAGGCAAGTAAAAATATGTAGGTTAGGTATTGGCATGTAATACTACGTGGGTTAGATCTAGGTAAGTAAAATAGGTTAGGTGTAAGCAAGCACAACTATGTGGATTAGGTCTAGGCAAGTAAAGTAGGTCAGGTTTAGATGAGCAAAATTACATAGGTTAGGTCTGGACAAGTAAAAGTATGAGGTTAGGTTCAGGCAAATATAGGTTAGGTTGTTTGGGGTTGGTTAGGGTTTGGGTTTGGATTTGGATTTCAGTTAGGGTGCAGTGTCAAAATGAGCAGCTTGGCTGTGGGAGGTCAGGGTTCAAGTCCCGATCCTGGCTGTGGCAATTTCCTGACCCTCATAGGTTATGTTTAGAAAGGGCAAGTTACATAGATCAGGTTTAGGGTTAGGGTTACATAGTTTAGATTTAGGCAACACTAACTGTTATTTAATGTTGAATTATTGTAGTTGGGTTAGATTTTATTTATTGTGTGAAATTGTTAGTAGTGTTTTGCAGTTAATCATCTCTATGTATTTAAGTATGCCTGTTGAGAGTTAATATATTGTTCAATTTCAAGTTGAAATTTGCATTTGCAAATGACAAGCCGTTCTTTAATGTAATTGCCCATAGTTTTGTGATTTAAAGCCACAGTGTGTAGGAATTTTCCCATCTAACGTTGAAATCACATATTGCATTCAAACAGATGGCGCACTCTAGCGCCTCACTGTTTCAAACACGTATTGCAACAACGGTAGCCGCTGTGTACCAAAAAGCTATGATAACATTAATGAAACCATGTCATCCGATACTACATGGAGTATTAATTCAGGCTCCTACACAGACACATGCGACGCGAGTTGACAAACCCCCTCCTCACCATGCTGGCTGTGTTTACAACATAGGACTGTTGGGGCGGATGTAAATTGAAACAGCTGATAGTGGCCAGCGGCACTACTGCCGCATAACAAAGTCCCACTCTTTGAGCATAATGCAGGATCATGTATTATGCAGCATCACGGGAGACGGAATCCTTGTCGCCAAGAAAGTGCAACAGGGAATCAAAAAGGCAGTGTGACCGGCGAATTAAAAAAACAAGGGTCAGCACTGGCGTTGCCTTTCCCAGGTGGAGAGAGCTGCTGAAGGAGAAAGGTAATACAATCACAGGCCAGCGCTAACGGCGGCTAACGGCTAATGGCGGTGCAGTGATGCGAGGAGAGGGATGAGGCTGTTAGTGACTGG